>OU343223.1:4544130-4604366 GCA_910596185.1 Chrysanthemum makinoi | reverse complement strand
TACACTATTTAAATGGTTACACTAATTATTTTGATATAAAAATGATTATTTTTCAATTTCGAATCTTATCGAACTTGAGGAATTCATATATAAACATTTGTTTGTTTAAACACAATATACTAAAACTTTATACAATCCTTAGGATACCAAACTAGTAACGGGGCCGTTTCATGAATTAGCAGAAATTTTTTAGGGCCTTCTACGCAATTATATAATGAGGCCTTTCGTTAAGCAATATAATATATAAAATGTCTCCGTTTATAAGATATAATGTAATTTGTTATCTAAACGTTCTAACATATTATTCATTTAAGATATTTTCTCATTTAAATACTTTTTTCTTCGTGAAAAATATGTTTACACATATATATAATTATTAACGGGACAAATTTTAAAGTCCTAAAATCTGAGGCCCTAAAAGGTCATTCAACTTATACATACGTTACTAGTAAGAGGGTGTTTCTATCTTGTGCCCTAAGGGCACATGATAAGAAAGGTAAAAGTACACAAAAAGTACTCATGAACCCACAAAAAATGACCAAGATATGTATAAAAAATATATTTTTGTGGGTCATTAGTACTTTTTATACTTTACCCCTTCTTATCATGTACTTTTTAGAAGTATGAATAACCCTAGTAAGAAACACCTAGATTAGCATAGAAACTTTAAATAGTCAAAGCGTGTGTACTCTTTTTGTTGCTTACTACTACTATTGTACCAATTTCAACACACCAAATATAGCTAGATGCTTATAAATTCTATCCGAATAACTAATTATGTAGAAATAATAGATAAGTTTCGACAGACAAAACATTACTTTATGTGGCTGGATATAATATAACAAACCAAAATAAACAGAAGATACTCTTTTTATATATACTAGTTTCATTTTCAACACACCATGTATATTTTATACACGATATTTGGATATGTTTTCACACAAATAAAATAAATACTTTTGATCACGAAATCAAAACATTAAATAGTTAATGTTAATCCCTATCTTAAAAACAGGTTTTTATCACTCTACAAGTCTCGATGACGTGGTAATTACGGTGACTGCTATATTTACAACATTTGTATGCATGCCAACACCATGTCTACATTCATTACTTTCATGTCAACATTTTCACAACATTTTATCACACGTACATCCAAACTGCGTTATCTATATATATATATATATATGCTAATAACTACGTTGTTCTATACCTATCATTGAATAATAATTATGGATTTGCTTGATATGGTTAATTCTTTCATCGATAAAGGCTATGGAGTTATTGTTAATGATCATGTAGATGTCGAAAAAGGTAACAAAGATGATGATTATGATTCTGATGACGACGGTGAAGAAGATTCGGATTTGGAGGAGATTAAGGACTCGTTGAAGCGATTATTTTCATTTAATGGTGATGAAGCAAGGAGAATGGCTACTCTTCAAGTTCAGAAAGCATGCAGACATGTCATTAATGATAATCCTTCGTCGTCCGATTTTAAAATGCAGTTGATGGCTTGTTTCTTGCCGATCAAGGCCGGCTGGTATATATGCTAACCTTCATTCTTAGGATAACTTTTTTGTTAAATTATTTGAATTGAATCATTATTTTAAGAGAATGTACCATTACATGTCATGCATGACCTTGTTAATTAATGTTATATATGATGACGTATACTTACGTATAGCAGGCCTACTGAGCCTAATCTATGGCCCAGGCCCAATAACAAGCAATACGAACACTATTTGTAACCCGTCACACTTTTTGTACTAATAATATATGTATGCAGGACTTTGCAAATCAAAATGGGAAAAGAATGGCAAGGTTCCATCAGGTTACCATGAATACATCGACGCCAATATCAATGAAACGCGTTACATAATTGGTGTATCTCTAGTGGAAGAGTTTCAAATAGCTAGACCGTGAGCTACGCCGTTGCTTGAAGTTTTCCCTCAAATCGCGGTTTGCAAAGTGAAAGAGCTCAAAATGATAGTGAGAATAATGTGTGATGCAATTGGGAAGTCAATGAAGCAACAACGAATGCCCGTGCCACCATGGAAGACGGGTATGTGAGAAAACTAAATGGTTGGGCCATACAAAAGAATCACTAGTGATGAGTCCACGGCTAAAAGTACGAGTGTGGCTAGCAAGGAGGCCATTGGGTTTTTGTCATTTCCGGGCCGGAGTTGCTACAAGAGCCAGAGACAAGATCATGTAGGGAATAAGTTGAATTTCGATGGTGGAAATTTGGCCATGGTTATGAATGGAGCAACTTAGCTAAGCATAGTAAAGCATGTTATTGCAAATACTACTATATTTTTTAATTTTTTGGGGGTAGGAAGCAATTATGTAGTAACGAGGGATGTTTAATTTTGATATAAATACCTAGCAGTGAAGCTTAATTTTTGCTTACTAGTGATTAAAGAGTAACAATCTTTTTTATTTGGTGTTAAAATCTCTTATTATTAAGGCTTTAATCAATCATTTATCTACTGTTTCAAGTGTACTGCTTGTAATAGTTATTTCAAACACATACATCCATGTATATCTATTTACACGTGGCGGAGCTAGAAAATTTTTTGTGGGAAGGCCGAAACAAAAATGTTTCCGAAAAAACATTAGATGGGAGGGCTGAGATAGAATTTTTTTATTTTTAACACATAAAATCGCGAAAAAATAACAAGCTCCGCCCTTATACACAACCAACTCTTAGTATTGAAAGGTCATTTAAACATCAGAGATAATGTTGTGCTTATGGTAATTGTACATTGCTATTAGTGCAAAACACTTATTTTATTTTATCTCAAGCGTACAATCACTATAAGCATAACATTATCTTTCATGTTCAAATAAACGTGAAAGGATCCTTATCCTATTGAAAGCTAAAGCATTATAAAGTATGATTTGAATGTAGTGTGCAACATATTGTTGTGGTCTTTGTCATATAACATTACATAATAAAGGCATATACTTTTGGGATATAAATGACATTTCATTTTATTTTGTATTCCTACTCACTCTTATATGAGCATAGTTATGACACGTGACAAAATTGACACTCATTAAGAGAGATTATAATGAGTGAAAAACACATATTATATCTTTGAGTGGCTAATAAAATAAGTAAAATATTAAGTAAGAGGATATAACAAAACTCTAATCTAAAGTGTATCAAGTTACCATACATCTTTTAACATGTATTTGATACACAAACATATATTTATTATAAGTATTAGGCGGCGACTGTTGTTTATGGGTGTCTTAAATAGTCAAACAACTGGGTGAAGTTGATATTTATCATACTTGGGAACACGGTATAGGAATGGCAACGAGACATGTTCAAGGCAAGGTGACCATCTCCATTGTCGAAACTAATAACCAAACGCCGACTTGATCCCCACCAATGTTCTTACCGAGGTGCATCGTCTGAGAGTGATGGTCCCCCACACCTGCTCATTCTTAGTTTGCTACTGTTAATCCTCAAAACTCGGTATGACTATTAAAATATCACTACCAATACAATTTCATCAATTACGTGAAAATCGACAAGCTATGCTATCAATAGCTAATTATGCATTAACCTTAAAATTCTTGAACTAAATACCACATAAAAACAAATACAGTCACACTCACAAAATCACAAATATAAGCTTATATGATGAGAGTTTGATAAGCTCAATTCTCAAATTTATAAATTGTTAACTTATGTTTAAATGTGTTTTTAAAAAAAAATAATAATATATATATATATATATTTTTTTTTACAGTTTTAACTTTCTGAAAATTGAGAAGTTTACCCGATTTAATTTTGAGTAACGATGAGTTCAAACCTCGTAAATTAGTAAGCTGAAAAATCAGAAACCCTTTGTTAAAAAAAACAAAGTTGTTTAGGTATTTTAATCACTTCATTAGTGACAATTTTAGCAAACTCTAAACATAAGCAACAAGTTAAGAGAGAGTTTGTTTAAGCTTATATAACAGGTTTATGACTTATGTAGTTTTTGGCTTATGTTTCATAAGCTTATCTTTTGTGGCTTATTTTGATACTGACTTATATAAGTTTATTATAACATAATAAAGTTATATAAACCAGAAAAATAAGTTTATGAAATATAAGCCAAAAAACCCAAAAAGTCATAAGCCCGTTATATAGTGTATGTTTGGCAGAGGAGCTTATAGAGGCTTAAGCTTTTAAAATAAGTCTGTTTATAAAATATAGCTTCGTTTGTTATACGAGCTTATAAGTCATAAGTCTCTATAAAAAAAAAGGCTAAAAACTTTAAACCATGACTGTTGAACAATAAATTACTTGTTTACTCATAAAAATATTTAACATATACAAAACTCATTTAATTTATTTTTTAGTAATTTCAGCTTATAATATAAACCCCAACCCCGACCCTTTTCACAAAAATACCCATACTCCTAAACAAACACCTTTAAATAAGTACTCATATAATACTCCTTCCGTCCCATATTAACTGTCCAGTTTGACTTTTCAAAGTTTTTTTTTTTTCAACTTTGACCTTGAATATTTTTATTTGTGTTATATAATACTTGATGCAAAATATAAAAATAGAATGGGGGTTTAAATGTATTTTCATTGATATAACTTTCTTCAAGTATTGTATAACACAAACAAAAATATTTAAGGTCAAAGTTGATAAAGAAAGACTTAAAAAAGTCAAACAGAACATCAATATGGAGACGGATAATAACCCATAAGGACCTAAAACCAAATAAGGTTAGCCAAACACCCCCTTTGTAGTTTGCAAACAATTAATCAACCAACCAAATCCTAACAAACAACAACAGATCGATCGATCGATCATCAATTGACAGATGGAAGGGGGTCGAGCGGGGAGATCGTCAAGCCGTTACGGAGGAGCATCAGCCACTGTTTTTCACAGGCCCGTTCGCAAGTGGAACAAAAAGTGGATCCACCCACCCAATAACAACAACAACAAACAATCATCTTCTTCTAACCCTTCCAATAACAATAATAACAATAATAGTCATCTCTTGTTTTACAAGTGGGCCCCTATTAATTCCAATAATAATAATAATGGTTCTAATGATGATGATGAAACCAAAGAAGAAGAAGATGTAGAAGAGCCTCCCCGCCGTAAATTCAAATACATTCCGGTATTATTATTAGGATTTTTTTAATATGTGTATAAAGTAGCGTATTTAATCCACTAAAAGAAACCGGGTCCCATGAAGAAAAGTACTGTAATCCTGAGAAAGTCAATTTTGTGGATCCTGTGTGTCCTGTCACCAAGGCCGTTGTGTCACTAATTAATCTTGCTTTAATACTTTATTATTCCTTCTTCTTTATATAATTAATTTTTTTTGTCTTTTTTTTTATTATTCACTTCTGCCCTGCACGTGTTCTTTTAAATTAAAAAGTACTACAAGTATATACTCAGTTTACTTACATAAAAAAATAAACAGCTGATAGTTAGTAGTACAAAATATATATATATATATATAGTATCTCACATTGTACAGGTCAACAGGTTAGTTATAGTTTGGTACTTGTATCACTTTCAAAATGAGAAATAGAATTAAAACAGAGAAGGGAGAAGAAACCACAACCGCACATCGTATATTTTTCATTGCGGAGGGGAGATTATATATTGTGAGGTAGTTATACTAGACCTCTTACCTCGTTTTATATATATTGTGAGGTAGTTATACTAGACCTCTTACCTCGTTTTATATATATTGTGAGATAGTTATACTACTACATGGATATACGACCACAACTAGCCTTTCATATTTTTCATTGCGCAAAGGGAGATTAACTGATTGTACATATTAGTTAGCTTAAGTCGCAATAATTAGTATATGACTATATGAGTCACTTGATGATTTGCAAATTTGTTTTATGTTAAGTCTATTTCTTTTCCATTTAATGGATTCGAGCTCCTAGAGTACAAGATTCAACATACCATGATAGCTTATGTTTTTGGAAGGATGGCCAACTCTTTCTTCATGGAGACAGTGGATGATGCTTAGGATGATAGTTTTAAGTTTATCTTTCTACCATCCTCTGCATATATTAAGGTTTTGATACTTTAATTCTACAACTTTGCTCGATACCAATCTAAGGTTGCAATGGACAGTGGCGGACCCAGGATTTTCGAGGGCGGGGGGCAAAAAATTTTTTTTTGATAAAATTTGTGATGAACTTTAATAAAAAGGTCATAAAAAAAATTTTTTACACTAAAAACTGATATTTTTTTAAGATTAAGATAGAGATCTAAGGTTTTTACATTGTTTGATGTTAAGGTGGGGGCAATTTGATTTTATAATGGGGTGCACTTTAATAAAATGGTCCTAAAAAAAAAATTTACACTAAAATTTGACATTTTTTGGCGAACAATGGAAGGCACCGCCCTATCCTCTATGTAGTTCCGCCCTGGCAATGGATCGGAGCTGCTATCTGAAACTATAAGAATATTCTGCAGTTGTCCGTGTCTCTAGTAACTGGTGAGCACTGCATACTGTACGAGGATCTTTCTGAGATGGAAGGCTGATGTTACCTTACGCAAGAGAAGATTTTGATGGATAGTATCCTCATAGTATGTGTGTCGTAACTCGTAAGAACACATTTTGACTGTGGATTTGGTTGGATGAAAGGAAGGGGCTACGAGTTCCATTACATATGGTTCACATCTGATCTCGACAAAGCAACTAATCAGTTACCTTGAAAAAGTTGGTTGATCTTTTCTCGATTCCTTCATCAATTAGGAAAACTAAGGAAACCGTGGACCAGTTTGAGGGGGGTACTCCCTCTGCCCCTAGCCCTCTAATGCCTCTAATCACATATCTAGTTTTGCTTCCACTGCTTAGGCCCGCCCCATTCCTTCATTGGACCATATATTCGAAACACACGAGTAAAGCCAAACTCTAGAACTTGTAATTGGTTCCATCCTGTAGGTGGTTATACCTTTCAAAGTGAAATGTTCATAGGTGGTATTTGGCTCCAAAACCTTGAAGGTATTAACACTCAATAATCTAATATACGTGTGTTAAATCTTAACCAGATGTGGTGTTTGTGGAAGATGAAAGCATTATGTGTGCTTAGATATCAGTGTAGGCACTTGGACCTTTTCTGAAATCCATAAATGATTTGGATGCGTTTAAAGTACATTTTAGGACTATCATGCCACGGATTAACAAAATATGCCTTCGCCATCTGTCTGCGAATTATTTTGGCAACACCCCTCAAAAGTTGATGTTATGCTAATGAATGCCATTTTTAAACATAGGTTGTTAAGTATTTAACATCACTTTGAAATAGTAAAGAGCAAAAGTAAGTTAAGTCACAAGGGCATAGGAAGAGGCATAGGAAGATTATGATGTACAAATAATTTATAGGACAGATATTATTCTAGTACTTATTATCTGTTTGACTGCCTGTCAACTATGTTTTTACTACGTGCGTGTGACAGCTTTTCTAATGTTGGTTGTGGGATGATGGTCTCTTGTCAATGGCTGATCAGGTTGCTGTACTGGAGGAACTTAACAATGAGGCAGCAGAGGTGCAGACTGATGAAGCCAAACCTATGGAGACCGACCCACAAGCTCCAGCTGAGCCATCTTCACAGAGTGAAAAACCTGACATTAATGATTTGCCAGTAGAAGAGAATCAGGTAGCAGAGTCTGCATTCTATTTACAAAAAGTAATGTTTATAAAATTATTCAGTTCTTTCTATCTCGAGCAGACCCTTTATCTTGCAAAAAAACCCTCTAAAGTTTGCATGAATGAGTATTTTTGACAATAAATGCCGAGTACCATGTTGTTTATGCAATACATGTCGTATGTGTTGTCTAAACTTGTTCCTTTAGCACTTGCTTATGAACAATGATTGGTTTGCAACAAACACAAGTACAATATCAGATAAGCTGCAATTATCTCAGCTTTAGCTCTTTTTTAGTCTTCTAAAAGACTCATAATTAACCTGCTTAGTGCTTTAAGACTTGTGTTTTTTGTTTAATCATGTGTAATTCTTTATTTGGACCAACATATATAATGATAATATCTAGACTAAAGTTGGCAAACTTTATTTCTCGTATACATCTTCTGAGATTGGTATTCTATCTTATGCGCTCCCTCTATCCCAAATGTAACAACTCTTTCTGAGGGTGTCCAAAAACAAATTTGAATATATCTTCTTCTTGGCAAGGCAATTATTGGACTGGATACTGATAATGGTGATTAAGATTTCTTTGCTTTGTTGGATTTTAAATAATAGTGTAGTAAACACGTCTGCAGCGTATTTGAATGGTTTGTACAAGCATTTTCCCGGTATAGATCTGGGGGGTGATAAAGCCATATGCTAGCATTTTTTTTTTAAACATGTCTATTTTTGTAACAGGTTTCAGAGAATAGCCATGTTGAAAGGCAAGACCGTAACAAGAGTTCATCAGGTCTAAGTTTGAATTTAAATGCGCGTGATGATGATGATGAAGAATCGGAAGAAGCAAAAGACCAAACGAATGACGATCAATAGGATAGAGTGAGTGAATAGGTGCGCTCAAACAGGACAGGTTGTTTTTTACATCAATTTTCTTCTAACTCACACCAGACAAAGCAATGATTGTGAACCAGATTGTGGAAACGAGATACTATTGGAACTGCGTGAATTTTGACCATTTTTACGTACTCCGTAGTAAATTGTATGACATAACAACTTTTGTCTGAATTGAAATATTTCTGGACTCAAAGTTTTGTTGACTAAACTTACAGAGATTGTGAAAGATAGTCTGGTTTTCTTTTCTTGCTGATTGAACAATGTGTATCTCAGGATTGTAATCCTAACTATTTTTCTCAGAATTGTATGTTTGATTTGCGAAACTGATCAAAATGTATATTCTATAGATTTTGCAAGTGGTGGGCTATATGTACTTGTACTTTACTCGACTCAATTCCTATCGATAAATATAAGGTAGGAGGGTGTGGGGCTCATTTTTCTAATGGCAAAGTGGACTGGTCAGCGGCAAACTCACCCCATTTCTTTCCCAGCGGCAAACTAAGCTAAAGTTAGCGACGAAGTGTGGGTTAGTTAACTTTTGAGAGGTCTTGCCAAAAAAACTCGCCCAAGGTTCAGTGGTGTAAACACACTCATCTTACCAAAGACCATCTCCTGGTAACCTAATCAGAAATAACCTTATCCGTTTAGAGTATCACCTATAAGTGTTGTGGTAAAGTGTATTGTGTTCCATCTAGTTAATCTGCTAGATTGAAAACCTTGGAATTTATAGATAGGTTTGCCATTGAGTCAAGCCGAGCTTGATGAACTTTAATCTAGGATTGTCGGCTTATCAGTAAAGTCAAAAAAATACATGATAAACTCAAGAGCCAATAAGTAATCGGTTATTCGGTTGTAGCTTCATGGATAATGAAGGAATACAATGTTTAAACGAATAATTTTTTTTTTTCCTGTGAAAAAGGGTGAATATATATGATTTAGACCAATATTCGTATTAACTACGGGTGGCAATCGAGTCATGTTCGGGTTGATCTATTCGGGTTGGCAGGTTGGTATAACATCTAGCCAAACACGATCCGTTTATTAATCGTGTCAAGAAAAGCAACCGTAACTCAGACATGCATAACACATGTAACCCGTTTAACCTGTTTAAATAAATAGGTCAAACAAAATTATATCAAAAAATGATAGAGGTAATATACAAATAACTACACAACAATTTCAATACATGCGGAGGATATCAAGAGCAGGGTGGGCTCTACCCCTCCAAAACTTTTTCTAATGTATTTTGTTTATAAAGCAGTGAAAACAAATTGTTTTATCATTTGGCCCTCTAAATTAATCATTGATCCTTCAAGCTCCATCCCTGAGTATATAAGGCTGGCTCCAATAGCACTTCGAGATCGACAAACTCGATCGATCCTTGGTCGATCGCCTTGATGTGGGGGATCGATCGACCATCATTTTTCACACATGTTGGTCATGACCACGATCGACTACTTGGAACATTTAATTGTCAAAAAATGTGGGTGGGTAAATTCCTACCGTTGCATAACGGTGTAAAAAAAAAAAATTAACCTTATAAATACACAATACAAACATGCTTCAATCCACAAATCTATTTCACACAATTCAAACTCAAAATACTTCTCAACACAAGATTTAGAGTTAATTACATAAATCGTCCTTGTGGTTTAGTAATAATTACGGATCTTGTCCCTGTGGTTTTTTTTTAGCGGGTTTCGTCCCTGTGGTTTACAAAAGTTACGGATCTTGTCCCCGTCGACCGGTCCCAAAAAGGACCTCCTTTGCAAATACTTTCTAACGTGAGGGGCTAACGTCATATTTTGGTTTTAACGATCGGAGTTAATTACATAAATCGTCCTTGTGGTTTGGTAAAAGTTACGAATCTTGTCCCTGTGGTTTATTATAATATTTTTTTAAAAAAAAAACTGTTTTTTCTTTTAAAAAAATTAATTTTATTTAAAAAAAAAAAAAAAATTTAAAAAAAAAAAAAAAAAAAATTAAATTTTTTTATAAAAAGAATGAAGGCGTATAAAAAAACATTTTTATACGGATTTCTCTATTTTTACGTTTCATTTGTTTTTATACGGTTTCGTTCGTTTTTGTATGAAAATGTATGAAAACATTTTTGAACAAAAATGTACGTTTTTGTATGAAAATGTATGAAAACATTTTTTCATACAAAAGCGAACGAAAAAATGTACGTTTTTGAATGAAAATGTATGAAAACATTTTCGTACGTTTTGTATGAAAAAACGTACATTTTCATACAAAAACGTACATTTTAAACAAAAAAAACGTACGGTTTAGTTTAAAATGTACGTTTTCGTATGAAAAACGTACATTTTAAACAAAAAAAAAAACGTACGGTTTTGTTTAAAATGTACGTTTTGTATGAAAATGTACATTTTAAACAAAACGTGCGTTTTTTTTTAAAAAAAAAAACGTTTTCATACAAAACGTACATTTTAAACAAACCGTACGTTTTTTTGTTTAAAATGTACGTTTTTGTATGAAAATGTACGTTTTTGTATGAAAATGTACGTTTTTCATACAAAAATGTAAAAATGTTTTCATACATTTTCTTTCAAAAGCGTACATTTTCATACAAAAACGTACATTTTAAACAAAAAAAAACGTACGATTTTGTTTAAAATGTACGTTTTTGTATGAAAAACGTACATTTTAAACAAAAAAAAACGTACGGTTTTGTTTAAAATGTACGTTTTTATTGAAATGTACATTTTAAACAAAACGTACGTTTTAAAAAAAAAACGTTTTCATACAAAAGCGTGCATTTTAAACAAAACCGTACGTTTTTTTTTTTGTTTAAAATGTACGTTTTTATGTCTTCACGTTTTTATATGAAAATGTACGTTTTTTTCATACAAAAACGTACGAAAAATGTTTTCATACATTTTCATTCAAAAACGTACATTTTTTCGTTCGTTTTTGTATGAAAAAATGTTTTCATAGATTTTCATACAAAAACGTACATTTTTGTACAAAAATATTTTCATACATTTTCATACAAAAACGAACGAAACAGTATAAAAACAAATGAAACGTAAAAATAGAGAAATCCGTTTAAAAACGTTTTTTTATACGCCTTCATTCGTTTTATAATAATATATATTTTTTTTTTTTTTTTTAATAAAATTAATTTTTTTAAAAGAAAAAACAGTTTTTTTTAAAAAAAATATTATAATAAATCACAGGGACCAGATTCGTAACTTTTACCAAACCACAAGGACGATTTATGTAATTAACTCCGATCGTTAAAACCAAAATATGACGTTAGCCCCTCACGTTAGAAAGTATTTGCAAGGGAGGTCCTTTTTTTGGACGGGTCAGACGGGGACAAGATCCGTAACTTTTGTAAACCACGGATGAAACCGCTAAAAAACCACAGGGACAAGATCCGTAATTATTACTAAACCACAAGGACGATTTATGTAATGCGATGTTGCTCTCGAAAAACGCTATTATAGACGTTATCCATCTGTTTGAGCAGGCAAGGGCAGAGAAGCCCGATGAGAGAAACTACAAGACTTGCAACGACATTACCCCTGAACGAAAAGCTGTTATCGACAAATTTTTTAAAGATCAAGCCCGCAAAGACGACGAGATTGCTGACAAGTTGTGGCAGTGTGTTCAAAAGGTATCGGACAACGTCAGCGCCAAAATCAATTGGAGCTGCCGGGAGAACGAAAAAGATGGTGTAGGTGCATCAACTTCGACTACCAATTGTTTTGGGGAACCTCTGCTAGACGAGGAAGATTTGGCTCGCATCGAGGAATTTGCCGGTTATCGGACTACTTTCTGCATGCGGAGAGCATTCAGATTAGATTTATGATTTATGTATTCGTATCGTTTTTATATGTAATATATTATTGTTTTTATTTAGTATTGTAACATTTTAATTATTAATGAAATTTTAGTTTATGTTAAAAATGTTTAAAAAAAAAAATTATAATACTAAACGGGTTCACAGGGTGACATGTGTCATACTCAACCCAAACGCGACTTGTTTATTAAGCAGGTTGACATGTTTTTTACCCAAACTTGTATAACTTTGTGTTGGGTTTATGTCATGTCGAGAATTGCAACTTATAATATTAACTCCTCGACTATTTATTTAAATATGTATATGTATATGTGTTTCGAGCTGGTTTACTGTGTTCTCGATAAAAGATGGACTTGTTTAAATGCCCGCAAGGGCCACAAGTGATAAAGCTATAATAAAGGCCCAAACCAGATTAACATAAATAAAGCTTAAATAGAAAGCCCAAGTGTAATATGATGAAAGGCCCAAGAGCAAATGAACACTATCTCCGGCTACCTGCTCGGCTCTCTGGTGACTGTATAATCGGTTTGACTTTCATTCTTTCTGTTAAAAATAATTATAGATTTATTTTAATAATTGGACTTTGGGTTTCACTTATGCTGCTGTAGTTTTTATAAACTAATTTTGGATGTTGTTTATTTATGCCAAGTATATTATTTTTTAGTATGTCAATTAGTTAGATGATAATAATGTTGTTGCAGTTTGCATTTTAAAATACCCTGCTTAGCCAACATGTTTCACTATTCTAGTAGTAACTAGGCAAATTGTAAAACAACATAAATATTGTCTTCAGTTTTGTGTTTTGTGAAATGTTTATCCATCATCCTAACATATTCACTTTCCGTATGTCTAAAACCTTTTTTGGTACAAACTATACAGCGTAGGTTTTGTCATGGATTCACAGAACCAGAATGCATCGTTGCAGCGTCTCCAAACTGTTGAGAAGGTAATAGACTTGTCATAGTTTTCATTATTGATATAAAAGAACGAGACTATACTAGAGTTCGTATATCACTTTGTAGATCCTAAGTGATGGTCGTGTTATTCTCAGAGGATAGTTCGAGTACTGGAACTTGCTGGTGGGGTGATGGAAGAATTCTCGAACCCTAGTGGACCCAGAAAGGAATTGGTCAACAGTCACTGCAGCGAGTTCATGCAGTTAATGAAGGTCTTACATTTTCCCAATCGAATATATGTGCCTCCTCTTAAGTTTAGGCATGTATGTCTGTGAATAAAATTCTTTTGTTCCCTCTATTAGTATTAGATATCCAATGACGCTGACTTATTCTTGTATCATGTACAATAGGATATACAAGTGACTTTGAGGGAAGAAATTAAGAGTGCATGCGAGTACCGTCCATTTGAGAAGTGTGATTACATAGCTCGTATATCGAATGAAATCTGCTGCAAGAAAGTGGAATATGTTCTTGAGAAATTGGACGGAATGAAAGAAACGATTGACGAGTATCATCAAGCCACTTAACAATTGGCTGGTATATCGTAAGATACATGCTCTATCTATTTTGACCATTTCATCTGTTCATTTTGTACATCCTGAAAGGGAGTTGAAAAAATTTGATCTTTGTATTTTGGTCATCGTTGCAAAAAAACCATTGCTCTTTCTAGAAATGCAAAAAGACAAGCCTTCTTATTACAAACATGGGTCATTTTCTGCAAACTATGTCAAGTATGATGGTTTCTTGCTAGTGGTCCAAAATCACTAGCGTACGAGCTTTTTGGCAGTTTTCACAACAGAATGTCTTTTTTGCCACAAGAAGCCATGAAGTCAAATATGAATTTTCATGAAGCTAATTGATCATTTGTGCCATTACCCCCCAAAGAAAGAATGAAAACATGACTGATGTTTTGTGGTGTTACTGGTGTATAAATCAGCATCACAAATTTTACAATAGCGTTTTCAGTTGGGGTATAATGTGCTGCATTAACTTTTGTTGGGTTTCGGCTACATGTTATTTGCTGATGGGGGCTGGTGATGTGTCTTTTACAGCTTTGCAAAATCTAGAGGGTTTGGAAATTGGAACTCTGAAGCCAACGCATAATGGATTCATATAACTTCTGGACTTATAAAGTAACGGATCTAATTTGTGTACTTAAGGAAGCTCGTTAGTTATGAAATGGAATAGTCTTATATTATATATTACAGTAATTGCTAAGTGTTAATGTGTTAGTTTCTTGTATGAACAAGGTTCTGACTTGTATGATGTACTTGTAGCTTGTAATTTATCTACCTGCTATAGCTGTAAATGTGTTTGTTGGTTCTTATGTGTATGATGTAAAAACTAATTAGTATGATTATTGATTTTATTAGTCTAATATTCTAATATTGTTATGAATTATGATCATATTCGATACCAGTATTTCTTTTGAAATAAAAATACAGATGCTCAAGCTCACCCAATGGACCTTGCCGAACTAGATTCCCTGCTAGCGAGAGGGGCTTAGAAAGATAGAGGAGCGCAAACAAGGGTTGTTTAAAAATAATTAGTAAAAATGAATAGATAAGCTAACGCACTAATTATTTTCTATAAACATTATTTTCAAGAACTTTGTAAAAAATATGTCTAAACATAGAAGCTTAAGCTCTAGTACCAAAAATCTAAAACTTAAACACGTTAATTTAATCTTTATCTCTACTATATATACAAAGAGAAAACAATTTTTTTAACTTGAAAAATAAGAAAAGTTTGATTATTAATATACCCATGATTAAAAATATCTATCACTAAATTAATAGTTTAAATATTGTTTAATTCTTAAACTTTTAACAATTTTCGTTTCAAACACTTAAATTTTTTTCGCAACAACTTCAAATTGAACCGGTAATTGTTGCATCAAGGATTACACCAGAACCACAAATTCGCAAGTATAGTTATTTACCACTATATATCGTCGCTTTGAACAATCTCACAAAAATTAATTATTTTTGCACGAATTTTGAAAGTTCAATATCATTTTAGGTAATTTTAATAATGCGTTACATTAATTGAGAATTAGTCTAAAGTTTGTTACCCTTTTATGCAAAAAAACTCTAATGAGATATTGTCGAAAAATATAAAATATGGTAAAAACTTTCGCAAGAGTTCTAAATGTTATATGTAATGCTGATCTAGAGTATTTTAGAGAGAAATTTAACTATATAAATTCGTGAGTTAATTACATAAATGGTCACTGTGGTTTGGCAATTTTTTCACTTTCAGTCACTAAAGTTTTTTTTTTACTAGTTCAGTCAATGTGGTTTGTATATGTTACAGATCCAGTCCATATCCGAATAAAATGACCAAAATGTCCTTGTCATCTTCTTTTTAAAATATTTTCACAATTAACTAACGACCGTTAGTATAAAGTACTAACGGTCGTTAGTTCTTTTCTACGTTTTCGTCCGTATTTACATGTTTTCGTCCGTATTTACACGTTTTCGTCCGTTTTTACACGTTTTCGTCCGTATTTACACGTTTTTCATCCGTTTTACGCGTTTTCATCCCTATTTACCGCGTTTTGTCCGTTTTACCCTTTTCGATCTGTTTTACCGCGTTTTCGTCTGCATGTACACGTTTTCATCCGTATTTACATGTTTTCATGTTTTTACACGTTTCATCCGTATTTACATGTTTTTGTCTATTTTTACACGTTTTCATCCGTATTTACATGTTTTCGTCTATTTTTACACGTTTTCGTCCGTTTTTATACGTTTTTGTTTGTTTTTACACGTTTTTGTCGGTAATTACACGTTTTAAATGCGTTTTACGTTTACATCGCATTTACGTTTTCGTCGTTTTACACGTTTTTGTCCGTTTTACACGTTTCATCTGTTTGTAACGTTTTCGTCGTTTTACGTTTTACGTTTTTCGTGTTTTGCACGTTTTCATCCGTATTTACACGTTTTCGTCTGTTTTTACAAGTTTTCGTCCGTTTTTACACGTTTCCGTCTATTTTTACACGTTTTCATCCGTATTTACACGTTTTCGTCTTTTTTTACATATTTTCGTCCGTTTTTATACGTTTTTGTCTGTTTTTACACGTTTTCGTCCGTAATTACACGTTTTCGTCCGTTTTTACACGTTTACATCCGTATTTACACGTTTTAAATGCGTGTTTTTACGTTTTTCGTCCGTTTTACACGTTTTGTACGTTTTTACACGTTTTTATCCGTATTTACATGTTTTAGAAACGTTTTTACCGCGTTTCGTCCGTTTTTACGTTTTTGCGATGCGCATGCACCGTTTTGCGTCGTTTTACCGCGTTTTTATGCATGTACACGTTTTCGTCCATATTTACACGTTTTCCTCCGTTTTTACACGTTTTTATTCGTATTTACACGTTTTCATCTGTTTTTACACGTTTTCGTCTGTTTTTACACGTTTTCGTTTTACACGTAAATACCGATGAAAACATGTAAAAACGGACGATGAAAACGTTTTCGTCTGTGTACATGCAGACGATGAAAACGTTTTCGTCTGTGTAAAAACGTGTACATGCAGACGATGAAAACGTTTTCGTCTGTGTAAAAACATGTAAATACCGATAAAAACGTGTAAAAACGGACGAAAACGTGTAGATACGGATGAAACCGTGTAAAAACAGACAAAAACGTATAAAGGGCAAAATGTAAAAACAGCTAAAAGGTGTAAAACGGGCGAACGTGTAATACGAGGCGAAAAGGTGTAAAAGCGGGGCATAAACGAAATGTGTAAATACGAGGCAGCGAAAACGTGCCGAAACGATAATAAATACGGATGAAAACGTGTAAGGCAACATGTAAATACGGATGAAACGCATGTAAATCTGAACAAAATGGGCGAAAATGTGTAAAACAGCGAACGTGTAAATACGGATGGCGTGTACATCTTTGAACGAAGCAGCGTGTAAAAACTTTAAGACGAAAGGTGTTAAAGCGAGCGAAACGTTTAAATACGGACAAAACGTGTAAATACGGATGGCGTCTAAAAACGGGCGAAAGCGTGTAAAGCGGGCAGCGAAACGTGTAAATACGGACCAGAATACGTTAAAATGAAAGCGTTTAAATCGGGGCAGCGTAAAACTAAATAGCGTGTAAATACGGATGAAAATGTGTACATGCAGAGCAGCGTGTAAAAACAGACGAAAACGTTAATACGGGGCCAGCGTGTAAATACGGATGAAAACGTGTAAAACGGGCCAGCGTGTAAAACGGAGGAAAACGTGTAAATACGGGGGCGTGTAAAACAGATGAAAACGTGTAAATACGGGCCGAAAACGTGTAAAGCAGATGAAAACGTGTAAATACGGATGGCGTGTAAAACGGACGAAAACGTGTAAATATGGGCGAAAGCGTGTACATGCAGGGCGAAAACGTGTAAACAGAGGCGAAAAGGTGTAAAGCGGGCCAACGCGATGTAATACAGGCAGCGTGTAAATACGGACGGCGTGTAAAAGCGGACGAAAGCGTGTAAATACGGGCGAAAACGTGTAAATCGGATGAAAAGCGTGTAAAAGCGGGCCAGCGTGTAAAAGCGGACGTGTAAATACTGAGCGAAAACGTGTAAAACGGATGAAAGCGTAGAAAAGAACTACGACGTTAGTCCTTTATACTAACGGTCGTTAGTTAATTGTGAAAAGATTTTAAAAAGAAGGACATTTTGGTCATTTTAGTCGGATATGGACTGAACCGGTAACATATGCAAACCACAGTGACTGAACCAGTCAAAAAAAAACTTTAGTGACTGAAAGTGAAAAAATGACCAAACCACAGTGACCATTTATGTAATTAACTCTAAATTCTTTATAGGGATTTTATGTATCACACTTTAGATGTAAATTCTTCATCCCCCTTCCTACGGGTTCCACCACCCCCTGAAGTTCTAAATGTTAACACTAAGGGTGTGTTTGGTAGGGAGAGTTGGAGGGAAATGAAATTAATCTCATTTCTCCAGCATGTTTGGTAGCCAGAGAAATGGAGAGCGGAGAAATGAGAATTCTCTTGGTGGAGAAATGGAGAGAGTTGAGTAGTGTAATTTAAGTAGCCCTATTTCCCTTAATTTTGTGGAGAAATTGGAGAAATGAATTAATTTTTTTGAAAAAATGTTTTTTTTTTTTTTTAATTAAAAAAATATATTTAAAAAAAATATTTTTTAAAAAAAATTATTTTTTTTAAATAAGTTTTTTTTAAATAAATACATTTTTTTTAAAAATTATTTTTAAAAAATTATTTTTTTTTAAATAAATACATACATTTTTTAAAATAAATAAGTTTTTTTTTAAATAAATACATTTTTTTTCAAAATTATTTTTAAAAAATTATTTTTTTAAAAATTTTTTTTTCAAAATTATTTTTTTTTAAATAAGTTTTTTTTTTTTTTTTTTTAAATAAGTTTTTTTTTTTTAAAAAATAAGTTTAAAAAAAAATAAGTTTTTGAAAATTATTTTTTTTTTAAATAATTTTTTTTTTTTCATTTCTCGGGTCAAGTCTCTGTTGTTACCAAACATTAGAATTGAACGAAATTCTCTACTGATTTCTATTCTCTGAGATTTTATTCTCTACTTCATTTCTTTTCTCTGAATTTATCTCTACCAAACGCACCCTAAAAGTGTTAAAACTTAGTGACTCATCATTTAGTAGTTACAAAGTTGAATACTTTTATACATTATTTACTTAAATATAAATAATCAATTTAAATGCTAATAAATGTTTAAAGTCTTTGTACCAAGGGGGAAAAAAAAATAATAATAATAATAAGAAAAAATAAAATTTATTGCATCAATTAATAGGAGAGCTTAATTTCAAAATAGATGCCTCCTATCAGCCAATCAAAAAGTCAACAATGAGTTTTTTGTCAATATTGCTTAATTTTTCGTCCAATTAAAAAAAATGCATAAAAATACATGTGTCAAATTTGTAAAGAAAAAAGTAAAAAAAAATACAAGGTTGTTTTTGAAACTTTAGTGATTAAGTTTAAAAATAGAAAAATCGATTTTATAATTTGACGTAGAAAATAACCTATAAATAATTGGTCTAAACTAACAATAAAGAAACTCAAAAAAGGAAAGAGAATCATCACTGGCGACTCATCAAAATCTTCAGCAAAAATCTATAAAAGCCTTTTTAGAAACATGTAAACATTTTAATTAATCCATTTGTCCAAGAAAATTAAAAAAAAAAAAAACTGTAATTTTCATTAAATAAACAATACATTAAAAAAGTGACAATACAAACATTCCTAAAAATACAGCTCAAACTACTAAACATAACATCCAAGACTATATATCCACACAACAACTCCAAAATCAGATAGCAAGTCATCAATTTCCCATACACAACTCCATTACCAAACATTCTAATGTCCAAAGCCATCATGACTCTTCACAATGAAACATGATTGTTCACAAAATAGGTGATGTTCTGTTTTTGTTTGGACCGTTGCTTCTCTATAAGTGAACAATGCATATAGTAGGATTCTAATGCACAAATATTGTTCAATAAGTTAATGTAGCGTAATAATTATGATTTGGTTAAATACTAGAGGTTATAACGGGGTGAGGTGACCCATTTCCCTTTTGGTTCACCAAATTTAGCGTCTCCTGTTTTGGGTTTTGATTGACACATCTGCACGCATAATATATAACTCAAATATCTTTATTGTTGTCAATTTTTCAAAACTCTAAACAAAACTTGATGATACATGTAAAAAATTGGACTTTGGTTGGGGCTGAGGTTGGCCACTTCATTGGTTCAGATGATATCCTTTTTGGAGCGTCTCCAGTTTTGTCTTTTAATAAAATTTGCACGAATAATATAAATCTCAAATGTCTTTATTGTTGTCAATATTTCAAAACCCTAAACAAAACTTGAGGATATATGCAAAAAAAACAGACATTGGTTGGGGCTGGGATTGGCCACATCACTGGTTTAGATAGTATAATTCTTCGAGCGTCTCTAGTTTTGGCTTTTAATAAAATCTACACGAATAATATAAATCTCAATGTCTTCATTGCTGTCAAATTTTCAATACCCTAAACAAAACTTGATGATATATGTAGAAAAATAGACCTTTGTGGAATATGTAGAAAAACGAACCTTGATTGGGGCTGCGGTTGGCCACTTCACTGGTTCAGATGGTATCTTTTTTGGAGCGTCTCCAGTTTTGGCTTTTAATGAAATCAGCAGAAATAATATATGTCAAATGTCTTCATTGTTGTCAATTTTTCAAGACCCTAAACAAAGCTTGATGATATATGTAAAAAACAGACCTTGGTTGAGGTTGTGGTTGGCCACTTCACTGGTTCAGATGGTATCCTTTTTGGAGCGTCTCCAGTTTTAACAAGTTGTTGTAATTTATGAATACTATTATCATCATCTACTAATTAATGTATCTATACGGAATTATAAATACATCTGTGTTGTTGTTATTTGTAACTAATGTATATCAAGATTTGTTTTTTACTATTTGCATTCAATAACGACTCATATTATTCGTTTTCGTAAGTTTAACCCTAATGTACACTGGGTTTAAAATTAATTACGGCTAAAACAACAATATAAATATCAAAATAAAGGCACGGCTCCACGAGTCAAATTTTATTGTGAGATGAAAATAAATACACAAGATGTAAATATATCAACGGCGCAAATTTTTAAGGGTCAATTCGTGCTATTAAACATACATAATGTATATAACATTATATCAATAGCTAAATTTAAACAACATCAACCTCGACATCATGTCATTTAAACAAATACATCAAATCCATCATCCAAATTAAATATATGGAGAATATTAATCAATGCCAAATATTAATGAAAAATAAATGTAAGTACTCGTGTGTGCACTTATATTATAATTATACTAGCAAGGTATCCGCGTGATGCGGCGGCGGGTATCTTGTAATTAAAATTCTAGCAAACAATATTTTCCAGCTATATGCGTTTTATAACAATATCTTTACAAACAGTGAGATTTTTAAGTAAAAATAAACTATTTCATACAAAAATAGTAGGGTGCACATGCGCTACTGTAAAATATAAAAACTGTATAGAATAATATTGTGAAAATAGGAGGTCAAAATCGTTGAGAGTGCTTCGGGTAACAAAAAATTTGCCCCTATGATAAATAAAACACTTTGACCACTTTAAAATTTGATTAGTAGCACAAAACTTGTACAACCAAAATTGTGAAGCCCAAAGGAAGTAAAAAGGTCCAGCACAACAAACCTTTACCTAAGTCACTCTTAATATCACTCCTCACAAACTAACCTAATTTCACACTAACACAAAACATACAAACGCTTTTTCCTTTCACTTAAAACGCAGTTCAATATATATATATATATATATATATATATATATATATATATATATATATATATATACCTTTTTACATTTAATCTTCACCACGAAAAATACAGCCACACTCCTGTGTTTCAAATCACAAGCAACTTATTAAGATTTCTTTTAGAAGTCACGGTTTTTTTTCTTTTTCTTTTTTTATTAAACCGAAAGAAGGTGGGAATGAAACCAAGTTTGTTTTGTTCTTGCCTTTTAATTTTCGGATATTCCAAAGAAGCTTTGCTTCTCACAGATCGATGATGTGGTTTTCCAAAAACTTGTGAATCTTAAATGATTTGAAAACAAGTTAGAATTCTGAGATTTTGTCATTTTTTTTCCGAATACTGTTATGAAACTGAGATGGGTTGTGGTTTGTGTATGAAACTATGAATTAAGGGGTTGTTTGATTATATTGTAAATTGTGGTTAAATAGTTGTATATTTTGGTAAATGGGTGTTTTTAATAGTGTATTAATTGTATCTAAAAAATAGTGTTTTTGTAGTTTGATTTGTGTTTTACATACTTGTAAATTATATTTTTTGACTTGTATTTGCTTAAAATCTATTTTAGAAAGTCTTAAAAATTAAATAGGAAAGAAGTGTCTAAATGTTTTATAAGTAGTATAAATATAAATAGATGCATAATTTTTTTATTTAACAAAATGCTCGTATATACACGGGGTTATTTAACAGACTCGTGAATACTCGTACATGCACGAGTTTAAAAACTAATTAAGTATAAAAACATAAACCCCAATGGTAAACTCAAAGATTAACCTACTCGGCTAGTTGCTCAAGCTCCTCACGAGACAATTAACCGACCTACCTCTGGTCAAAAAATTAACCGACCAAAGCAAGCGATCGATTTCAATTATATAACTTTTTATTATCTTTGAATATTCTTCTTATATTTAGTTAAATTAGATTACATTAATAGTGTTTATTGACGATAAACGAAGATGCATCTATACAATCTCACCCTCCAAAAACCTACAGGCATCGTGTGCGCCATCAATGGGAACTTCTCCTCATCAGGATCATCGCAAGAACTCGTTGTCGCACGAGGCAAAGTCCTTGAACTCCTACGTCTCGACATGCATGGTAGCATGCAAACCATACTTTCCGTGGATGTTTTCGGTGCAATAAGATCCTTAGCTAAACTTAGTTCTCAACGTCAAAAGGATTACATTGTTGTTGGTTCTGATTCTGGTCTAGTCTCTATACTTGCTTATAATGAACATGATAATGTCTTTGAACATATTCATATATAGGGAAACTGTTGGCAAATCTGGTTGTCGTAGAATTGTTCCTGGACAGTATCTAGCTCTTGATCCTAAAGGCTGTGCTCTTATGATCGCTGCATGCGAGAAACAAGAGCTAGTTTACGTGCTTAATAGAGATTCTGCTGCCATGTTAACGATTTCGTCGCCTTTAGAAGCTCATAAGTCGTGTTAAGGAAAAAAAACAAATTAATATTATAAGGAAAAAAAACGAATTAAAACCTCAAACGCTTTGACATTCTATAAAATTCAGTTGTATAAATTAGGCAAGAACCGACCTACTTCTATAAAATCCACTTCCATAAAATCCATTCTATGGCAAGAACCGACCTACTTCTAACAAAATCCTAGCTATGGCAAGAAGTGTCCTACCTTCCTATAAATGTATAATCCATTCTATAACTTTAGCCATTTTAAAGGTTCATACACTGACACAAGTTGAATATCATTTTTGGTAATTTTAATTGTGTAATACATTAATTGAGAATTTGCCTAAAGTTTGTTACCCATTTATGCAAAAAAAACTCTAATGTTATAAAATATAAAATATGGTAGAAACTTTAATTAGTAATTTTAATTCTAATGAGATATTGTAGAAAAATATAAAATATGGTAGAAACTTTCGCAATTGTTCTAAATGTTATATGTAATGCTCTAAAGTATTTCAAAGAGAAAATTCACAATATAAATAGATTCTTTAAAGGGATTATAGGTATGACATTAAAGATGTAGACTCGACGGTTCATACATCTTCATACGGGTTCCGCCACCCCCTAAAGTTCTGTGTTAATACTTAGTAACTCATCATTTAGTAGTTACTAAGTTGTATTATTTTATATATTATTTAGACTAAAATACACCGTTGGTCCCTAAACTTGTACCAGAGCATCACAGTGGGACAAAACTGGGCCTTTTCATCGCCACATGTCCAAAACATGGCCTTTAAATGCCAAATTAGTCCTTTGACAAAGTCAAAATCTGATTTTTGTTTTGTAGTCGAGAGTATTTTAGTCCATACACATTTATACTTTTACAACACATTTATATTTTACCCCTTCATCTTTCATCCTTGTCATCATCTCCCCAAATCATTCATCTCCCCAAATCATCATCTCCCCAACATTCATCATGGTCATCATCTCCCCTGGTTCATTGTTGCAATACAGTTCATCACCAAGCAATTTATTTCACAACAATGATGAGTATATCACCAAACACTTTATTTCACAACAATGATTATATCATCAGTGAAGCCAATTTCATCAATAAATGGCATACCAAATCAATAATGTGCAAACCAAAATCTATATATCATATTACCAAGAAATCAAAAGATTACCCAAATATACATAGTAACGCACCAACAAAAATTGACCAATTGACTAAACACTACTTGATATATGTCATCTTTCATTCAATTGTTTTCACTAAAATCTGCATCAATGACTTCACCGTCTTCACCTGACCCAGAAGCCTTAGGAGCGTCACCAGTTCCACCACCACCAGCCGCAGCAGCTCCACCAGCTTGGCTATAGATAGACTGACCCAGTTGCATCATTTCTTGGTTAAATGCAGACATTGCATCCTTAATGGTCTGAGTTGATCCACCTGATATGACATCTTTTAGCTCTTTCAACTTGGACTCTACCTTTTCTTTCACTTCACTAGGTACCTTTTCTCCTACTTCTTTCAACTGTTTTTTCACATTGGTATACAGCCGATTCCGCTAGGTTTAGTTCAAATCAAAACACATCGAATCGGAACAAAAACCTAACCACATGCATAGGATCCGAAGCTTAATTAATAACAAACTTAAACCGGTCAACAGAAGTCAAAATCGCGTAATCACGCAATTAGCAAAATATCAGATCTGAAGCTTAATGAACAACAAAATCACTTAAACATATCAACTGATGTCACAATTATGCACTGGACAATCAACAAAACCACAAACATTTCAACTCATTCAATCCGTTTCAACTGTTTACCTTTTAGCTACATGTCATGATCGCCAAAACTAATTTTCAACATATTTATAAGTAAATGTGTCAGACTCAGTTACTCAAGTCAAAAATACATCTTGTTTCTCAGCCAATTAGCTAGATAACTCAAAATCTAACAACTACGAACCATTTTCTCAAAACACTACATTTGTCGTTTCTTCACTTTCTTGATATTATGAGCTAGTAAACCACCACATTTTGTAAAAATTAGCAATTCCAGACACGTCATTAAGTCTAAATGCTAAAAATTTGATCATAATCATTATGTTATATTCAATCAAACAAACTTAGCTGACCCGTACCTCCCTAAAATTTGTTTTTCTGATCATCCCTGCATTGAATGCAAATCCTTATTGAGACAGGGCAAGGACCCTTCATCTCTATTAATCGCTTAATAATATCCCCCCTAAGTGTCACACCGCTACCTTTACTCCGGTAAAAAACTCTTATAATCCAATAGTGATCATAAAAACATCTAACAATATATAACCCAATATTCCAATGGCTACACATACATCTAACTGCAAACTTCGATCCATATATAACCCAATATTCAAACAAACATCAATCACCCTAGTACTATATTAAAAATAACGCGCTTTATTTGCTCTTACAAACCAAAGTGATCACACATAAAATCCTAATAAAACACATAACAACAACACTAAAAACCAATCCAAAACACCTTAAATCTCCAAACAAAAAGCAACCCAGATCATAAAAACCAATAAAAATGAAAACTTTACCTCATTAAGTTTATCCACGGTGACAACAGCATTAGCTTGTTGTTTAGGTTTACCAAAAACACGCGTAAACATGATGAATCTTCAACACCTGTAAAATCAATTCATGGGTTTTGATCTTTCATCAGTCAATTGAATTCTTGCACAAAAACGCCCAATTTTTATCGTTAAATTTGAGATATAAATTTTTACATGTATATATGTATTATACTGAATTAAATTGTTGAAGCAAAAAAAAATACTGAATTAAATTGTTGGGTACCTTTGATTAAATCTGTTGTGAATGGAAGTTGGAAACTTTTGTATGATGATCAGATGAAGGAATTAAAAGTATAATGGAATTTGATTTTAATTTATGGGTTTTACAATTGGGGGGTATAAAAGTGGGGATGTAGCGGATCAAAGAAGTTACCGGGTACCCCTACAGAACTGGAAAAATGAGTTAGGTGGAAATGTTTAGGGGAATGATTTTAAAGAAAAATAAAGACGGAAAGAATTTTGTCATTTAGGTTATTTTGATTGGTGTACTGATGAGTTGGGGAGATGATGACCAGGATGATGTTGGGGAGATGATGATTTGTGGAGATGAATGATTTGGGGAGATGATGAAGAGGATGAAAGATGAAGGGGTAAAATATAAATGTGTAATAAAAGTATAAATGTGTAAAACTTGCAACCTGTGTGTTCACAACCCATTGCACAAAATATAGTGTGTCTAGCAGTCAAGTGTACGATGTCATAATAGTTCACAATATAGCACCACGTATATAATAATGTATGCCAGGAAAAGCCCCTAGAATAAATAATATGCGTCCTGTAACATAGTGAACGAGAGGTTGGCCGACCTCTAATAGCGCTATCCATACTACCTACTAATAGGAGACTAACAATGCGAATGTATGAACGGTACATCATACAACTATTAATATACAATTAAGAACACTCCGAACATGGGAGAATTTGCACTGCTCCGTACAAGGGAGACTTAGTATTGCTCCGTTCACATAGGGAGACTTTATAGTGATGCTCTGAACATGGGAGACTTTATAGTGATGCTCCGATCATGGGAGACTTTAGGTCAAGGTCATAGCACGTACGGTTCAATAAGTTCAAACAAGTCATAAGTTCGTATTTAAGTTCAAGGGTTCCATTCAAAAGTTCGTAAATTAAGTTCAAGAGTTTAAGTCGAGTTCAAAAGTTCAAAACAGTCAAAGTGCTCAAAACATATCAAAAGGTTCAAAATAGTCAAAGGGTTCAATATTATGTCAAACAAGTTCAAAATAGTCAAAGGGTTCAATATAAAGTCAAACAAGTTCAAAATAGTCAAAGGGTTCAATATAAAGTCAAACAAATTCAAAATAGTCAAAAGGTTCAATATTAAGTTAAAAGAGATTAATTATATGTCAAAATGTTTTAAATCAAGTTAAAAGAGATTAATTATATGTCAAAGTGTTTTAAATCAAGTTAAAATAAATTAATTATATGTCAAAATATTTTAAATCAAGTTAAAATAGATTAATTATATGTCAAAATGTTTTAAATCAAGTTAAATGAGATTAATTATATGTCAAAAGAATTAAATCAAGTTAAAAGAGATTAATTATATGTCAAAAGAATTAAATAAATTTAAAGTGTTCAAATCTATGCCAATATGTTCCTATCAAGTTAAAAGAGTTCAAATATATATGTCGAAGGGCTCAAAATCAAGGAAAGTGGTTCAAATAATAGTGTTCATAACATAGCGATCAATTTAGTTCGGGCACATTCTACTTACTAGCATAAGTAGTGAAACAACAGTTATTTAAGTTCATATAAAGGTAAAGTAAAAGCAAGTATAGTTGAGCATGTATCTCCCCCAAAAAGTTTATAAAAAAATTAAACGAGTAAAAGTGGGGCTACGAACTCACCTGATGCAATGATTTTGATGACAAAAGTAGATACACTGAAATGAGGTACGATCTCTATTCGCAACTAGTATGATGATGAGGTTTATGGAACAAGGTTTCCTAAATACCCTAGGTTTTTATTGCAAAACCCTTAAAAGAAAGTAATCTAGTGTTTATATGAGCACTTGATCCTTGAAAAATCAATGTTTCTTCCTTGTTTTTAGCCTTGGCCGACCACTATGGTGAAGAAGAGAGGATTTTGATTTACTTTACACCTTTGTAAATGTGTTCTATGTGTTAGTTTAGATAATATTTGTGTAAAACTAGAAGGGGGGGTTGAATAGTTTTACCAATTTAAAACTTCCTTTTAAATATTTAGATCGACTTATGTCAATCTTTTTGGTTGTTTATGTTGGACGTTGATAGATAGATATATAAACGTGCAATGAAAGATAAAGAGTAAAAAGCACATCACCACGACACTAGTATTTATAGTGGTTCGGCTACAAGGACACCTTCCTTGCCCTACTCCACTCCCCGAGTCACCTACTCGAGAGTTCGTAAGCACTACACCAATCTCCTTATGGCGGAGAAGCCTTCACAACGTCACTTAACCTTTTTCCGGTACAAAGCTAAATACCGAGTTCTTTCACACCAAGGCGAACCACACCTAACACAACGTCTCCTACCCTTTATACGGTGCTAGGCTAACCACCGAGTTCTTTCACACCAAGGAGAACTAATCCTATCACAACGTCGCCTACCCTTTATTAGGTACTAGGCTAAGCACCTAGTTCCATTACTATGGAGGAACTACTACCCTTCACAACACAACACCTAATATCAAGGAGATCCTCTCCTTGTTACAACACCATCAAGGATATCACCATCCTTGGAAATAAACAAATACTTATATGTATAATGATGCACCTCATCGATTATACGACCTAGGCATTCTTCCCAAATGCAACTTGATTTGATTCATCGGCATCCTTCACTAATGCCTTTGACACAACGCTTGGCACCCTTCACTAATGCCTTCGTCTTGACACCTTTAGCATTCTTCACTAATGCTTTGACAACGGATGATGAGCACCTTTCACTAATGCTTTCATCTTGACACTTTCGGCATTCTTCACTAATGCCTTCAACCCAACATCTATGGAGAAAGGAAGAACTATCAACAAGAGAACCTTAGTTGTCTTGATGATGACGAAGCATGACAACTCATGAACTTGAGCTTGCTCGTCTTCAAGAAGTGGTGATCTTGCCTTTAAGAGGAACCTAGAAGATCACACAAAAACAAAAGACAAACTACATAGATCACTTAGATCTGAGGTTAGAGGGTTAGAATACTTGGGGAAGTATGTGTGTAAAGTGATGAGTAGAAAGGAAGAAATGGCTCTCTATTTATAGAGAAAATTCTCTACTGTTCCCCGGATCCCACGGATCCCTTCCACGGAACGCTCCTCTTTTCCCATGGGTAATTTTGGTTATGGGTCATGGGTCATGGGTTATGGGTTGATCCATGGTTTTCTTTCTAAATACAATGAACTTGGTTAAATGGTATATATAAAACCATGAGTTATGGGTCAATACCATTTGCTAGTTTTTACCCATTTAGTACATACTTGTTTTTACCCATTTTAGTATATACTTGTTTTTACCCATTTTAGTATACTTAGTTTAAGTATATGCTAACCCAATATGTAAACACTAGTTGTTATACATATGTATCTAAATCATAAAAGCACTTATACTTGTTTTAGTGTTTTATGTGAAAACGTAATGTGTTAGGAAACTATTGACTCAAACTATTTACGTATTCTTTTTGTTTCATTAAAATGATTTTACGTTTGTTATCGACAAAATATTAGAAGATCGTAAAATATAAATAAACGTTTTTACCGGCTTATTTGTATTAACAATCTCCCCCTTTTTGTTGATGACAAAATATTAAATTATTTTAAGGAAAAGCTAAAATTCGTAAAAGTTTGAATTTGTAGTTTTTACTTTCTTCTTCCCCTTTTTGTCGAAACAAAAAGTGTTAAAAGAAACTAACACAATTTTTATAAGAAAAGGTATGTAAAAATGTAAAGAGAGCAAGTGACGGGAATGGTACTCGTCTTAACTCCCCCTTGACGAGTCCATCCCTTTGAAAGGGCGTCAAGGTCATGACGTAAAATAAACTAATTGTGTTTGCAATTAAGTTTGCAAATGGTTCGTCTAAGTGACGAAAACGTGCTCCCCCTTGAAGATTGCAAAGTTGCAATGGGGTGTCATGAAGTATAGTCCAAAATCGGATTAAGTTGCAAATGTTTTTGCAATTTCGTTTGACACAAAGCTCCCCCTAGCTTTATGGTGTCAAAATCTTCATGTGTTATTTTGAAAATCTACATAGTAAAGGTTAGAAAACAAGAGTATAGTGCATAATTTCCTGCAAATAAAACTCAAGTTAGTAGAAATTTGTGCTTCTGTACCACGGATCCCACGATTCCCTTCTTGAAGTGATCCGTCTAGGCATTATGGAGGGATCCGGCTGTCTGTTAATAGTTTCTTCAGCAATGAGGGTGTTTCAATCAATGCTAACGAATATGTGAGGTAGTATATGATATATTAAGCACAACACATAAACCACATAACAACTATGGCATATAAATATTCATTCAATAAAAACAAGAGATGATCAACCAAATCTCTAAAACTAAGAGAATGAACTATCCATACAAGCGCTACTAATGCTAATGAGTTATCCAAACTTTAGATTCAACTAAAAGCTTAATGATGATCAAGGATGAGATGAGTTTTCCTAAACATTCTAAGTTTGAGCTTGTGACTATGATGCTCATTGTAGTTTAGGCTTGTTGACCTCTTCGAAACGTTCGAGGAGGTGATAAAACATGAAACGTTGCTCTTCACGTAGTTCATGTATCAACCTTTCAACATGTTTACAATGATAGCAATCCTTGTCATGGTTTTGAATTTCTTAAAGTGGAAGTTCAAGTGAAGTAGGTTGAGGATCTTCAAATGAAGGAGGAATTGGTAGAGGCTCATTAAGTGATGGCTCTACAATATTTGAGGGTGGATTTAAAGAAGCATCAACTTCCATGTGATCGAGTGGTTGCCTTTGATGTCTTCTCATAATCCAAAATGGACTATTGGGGGGAATGAGAGAGTTTGCTATTGGAGCAAGTGTTGATTCAACACTTTGATTTTGTTGCTCAATCTTTTCAAGTGAATTTGTTGGTAATGGTGAAAGGTGAGATGGCCAAGAAGGTAATTCTTTTACATTGTGAGAATGTGGAGATGATTGTGAGGTGGCCCTAGGCACTAATGATGTTGGTTGAGTTGTGTAGGGTATGTTTGGTTTAGTAGAGTTTGGTGATGAAATCTTAGTGGGAACACTTTTCTTGGGGATTAGTTTGATTGGTTTCCTTGGTGTAGGAGAAATCCTAGCATTAGTGGACTTAACCGGAGATGATTCGGTTGAGGAAACTTCGTGTATGACCCTAGCAAGTTTCTTGGGTGGTTCTTGAGTGGATGAGTTAGCACTAGGAGCCTTTCTCATGATGAAATGACTAAGGGAGATTGTTGCAATTGCTGATAATTGTGTTTGTGTTTGACGACTAAAGTGTTCTTAGCAATATGGCTTATAAAGGGAAGAGCTTGGCAAGTGCATTTAAGACTTAATCCACTAATGTTCTTGGAAATGTGATGATTAACATGCACAAGGTTTAAGTTCAGAGTTTCACTGATCTAGGAACTCATTTAAGATGAGATGAAGTGTTTAAGTTAGGGAGATGAGTTGAAATGATTGTTTTAGCAATGTTTGACATAAAATGTCACCCGGATCCCACGGTTCCCTCCTTGGGGGGATCCGGCTAGGCTATTCCTAGGGATCCGGCTCTCAGCAGTTATGACATGTTTGAAATGAGGTTTCTAGGAGCTAAAGCCTATCTTATTTTGAGTGTTTCAGTTCTCCTAAGTATTTTAGGATGAGAGGATACTTGAATGATCAAAGGTAATAAGTGTCATAGCAAATGATTGCTTCTTATGGAAAGGAGATGGGACAAGATGACTACCAATGGATGTCCAAGGATAACACTAAGAGTTTTGTGGTGTTAAGTCATAATAAATGATCCTAGTGATCAGATTTAAGCTTGAGGTAAAATTTGAAAAATTCTTAAAAATCACAAGAATTGAAAAAAAAAATTGTCTCACTTTGAGATAAAAATGATTAGAAACAATTTCCTAAAATTGTTTAATTTGTCCACTTAAGTGTTATGAAAGATGAGAAACATTTTGTGAGTTATTGAAGCGGAAATATGGTGAGTTTTGATGTGTTGATAAATCAAGAGGCATTTTGACTAAGATCTTAAGTAAGCATTTGGTGAGTCTAAGCCTTTCTCATCCTTGAAGTGGTTCTAATTGGATTCTAAAATCATATGCTTAGCTAATGAGATGTTATCTAGAAAGTTATCTTGATGCAAGAAATGCTGTATTGCTGATCTGATGTCACGGATCCCACGGTTCCCTCAAGGGAGGGATCCAGCTAGGCTAATCCTAGGGATCCGGCATCTGCAGATCAGAATCTACACAGAAATGATGTGCAGATTTTGCACACTAATAAATCTAAAATAAAGCAATAGAAACAAGCATGTCATCACAAAACACTACTTATAAAAGCATGATAAAGTAACAATATCTAAGTTATCATAAACCAAAAGTGCTAAAACGTAATCATCCAAACATAAGATAAGGAAAAATAAGCATATTCCTATTGTCTCTTTCGTCAATCATTTCTTTTCCTTTTTGACGGCTTAGTGAAGTTGTAAGCGAGGTTTTGAATCATGCCCCTCAATTGTTTAAATTCCGCGGTCTCGTTTGGAATGGTTGGAAGTTGTTCGTGGTATTCAAGGATTTCCAATTTGATGTTGGCTACGGGGTCGACGTCTTCCTCATCATTATCTTCTTCTTCTTCACCGGCCGAGGAGTCCGAGAGAGCTTCCGGTTTCTTTCCATTGACCATGAACCGTTTAGGAGGTTGTTTGGTAAGAGGTACCATGACGTGATCGGAAAGGTAATGATCATCGTTAATAGGAGATGGTTGCAATGCACCAACATACTTACAAAGTCGTGTTAGGAGCATACCATACGGAAGTACCATGCTGGAAGCTTTGAATACCCCAGCCATTCTCCTTACCATGTAACAGGCAAGATTAAATGGCCTTTGGTGGGTAAGACAATAGATCATTTGCACAAGACATGCGTTTGGATGATCTTTGTTTCCAACTAGGCTAATGACATTTTCCCTAAGGATTTCTTCCCATTTTCTAAACATGGGATACACTTCGAAAAGTTCCATTTGAAAGGGATCACGGTGAATGAGCTTTTTGTTACGGTTGTAACGAGATTGGTTGGTTCTAACTTTGAAGATAGTATCTCTAATGGTTTCGGGATCGTCGAGAGGAGTGTTATAAAGAGGCTTAGGATCAAGTGCAAGGTTTTGAGCGTTAATTGCCCAATCTTGAGAGTACATACAAATTCCTTCACAAGGAATGCGAAGAATTTGAGCAAAGGTGTTGAGAGGAAAAATAAAGTTTTGTTTGTTGATGATGAAGGCGATTGAGATGCTATTGTCGGTGTTTCTAATGATCCTAAAGCTTTTGTAAAATTCAAAAATGAAGATCGGACAAATTTGTTCATCTATGTCAAGGAGACAATCAAAGTTGATTGTCGAGAACACTTTACGAATGTCGGTATCTTCAAGGAAACATTCCTTGACTACACGACCTTCGTGGATAAGTCGTTTTACAAGGCTTTTGTATATTTTATGGCCGGTTTTGGTCAATCCCTTTTTACGATAGTAGTGAGTAAGGTAATGGACGGTGTCATGATGATCTTGTTGAGTGGCTTTGGGCATGGTTGTTCCTAAAAATTACAAATTTTCAATTAGGTAAAATTAGTTGGGATGGGTTTATGGTTTTGAATTGTATTAACAATGTTGTGAACACAATGTGAAAAAATAACTTTTCATGATTAATTTGAAAACCCTAATTGAGTTAATTGATTAGAAATTAAGAAACCATAAATCCTAGGATGAGGATGATGAAAATTAGAACAAGTTAATGTAATTACTTACAATGGTGTTCTAGGAAGGAATACTTGAAAGTATGGAAGCCAATGAAGATGAATTCTGTAGCTTGGTCGTTTTTGTGTTGTGTGAATAGAGGGAAAACGATCAGTGGTGATTTTTTTGAAAGCGTATAGCTGAGTTCTGTTCCACGGTTCCCTCGGATCCTTTGTATTTGGGATCCGGCTAGTACAACTAGAGGGATCCGGCTACTGTGGACAGAAAAGGAGTTGTTTGGCATTATTTTTGTAGTAGGCTTATAAATTAGCTTACTAAAAAAATACTTCGGAGGTATTAGATGAAGATTGTTTTTGGATGATGGCTTTTGATGAATCCCATATCGAGGGTTCATATGTGATGACGGCGTTAGTTTGACGAATCAAAAGGAATACCATTCCCGATGATGAAAAAGACGGAAAAGTGACGAGAGAGACTTCTAACGATGCTAGTGATTAATAAACAAAGAGAACTTATGAAATAAATTGAACTCATGTAACTTATCTAATGAAAAGTAAAACATACCTCTATGCTTCTTGGTTTGGCATAATACCAAAAATACTTCATGAGCTTTTTAAAGTAATCCTTTGTACTTGGTATACGAAGTTGTGATTACTTTTTAGATCCTTCCTTGAATGTTGACTTCATTATTCTTTGAATGAAGACTTTGGAGAGATTCTAGCATGAAGATTTTTTGAGGACAAAAGTTGTTAGAATCATCTATCAATGTCCAACAAAATGATTTAAAAGAAAATATGACCTTTTTAAAAGAAATCCTTCTTTGTAGTTTTCAAACATACAAGGATCGTATCAAGTCTTTAAAGTACAACATACTTTAAGAAACTTGGTAACGAAGCTCTGATGCCAATTGTGGAAAACTAGAAGGGGGGTTGAATAGTTTTACCAATTTAAAACTTCCTTTTAAATATTTAGATCGACTTATGTCAATCTTTTTGGTTGTTTATGTTGGACGTTGATAGATAGATATATAAACATGTAATGAAAGATAAAGAGTAAGAAGCACATCACCACGACAGTAGTATTTATAGTGGTTCGGCTACAAGGACACCTTCCTTGCCCTACTCCACTCCCCGAGTCACCTACTCGAGAGTTTGTAAGCACTACACCAATCTCCTTATGGCGGAGAAGCCTTCACAACGTCGCTTAACCTTTTTCCGGTACAAAGCTAAATACCGAGTTCTTTCACACCAAGGCGAACCACACCTAACACAACGTCTCCTACCCTTTATACGGTGCTAGGCTAACCACCGAGTTCTTTCACACCAAGGAGAACTAATCCTATCACAACGTAGCCTACCCTTTATTAGGTACTAGGCTAAGCACCTAGTTCCATTACTATGGAGGAACTACTACCCTTCACAACACAACACCTAATATCAAGGAGATCCTCTCCTTGTTACAACACCATTAAGGATATCACCATCCTTGGAAATAAACAAATACTTATATGTATAATGATTCACCTCATCGATTATACGACCTAGGCATTCTTCCCAAATGCAACTTGATTTGATTCATCGGCATCCTTCACTAATGCCTTTGACACAACGCTTGGCACCCTTCACTAATGCCTTCGTCTTGACACCTTTAGCATTCTTCACTAATGATTTGACAACGGATAATGAGCACCTTTCACTAATGCTTTCATCTTGACACTTTCGGCATTCTTCACTAATGCCTTCAACCCAACATCTATGGAGAAAGGAAGAACTATCAACAAGAGAACCTTAGTTGTCTTGATGATGACGAAGCGTGGCAACTCATGATAAGTAGTGATCTTGCCTTTAAGAGGAACCTAGAAGATCACACAAAAACAAAAGACAAACTACATAGATCACTTAGATATGAGGTTAGAGGGTTAGAATACTTGGGGAAGTATGTGTGTAAAGTGATGAGTAGAAAGGAAGAAATGGCTCTCTATTTATAGAGAAAATTCTCTACTGTTCCCCGGATCCCACGGATCCCTTCCACTTGGGATCCGGCTAGCACAAAGCTAGGGATCCGTGGAACGCTCCTCTTTGCCCATGGGTAATTTTGGTTATGGGTCATGGGTCATGGGTTATGGGTTGATCCATGGTTTTCTTTCTAGATACAATGAACTTGGTTAAGTGGTATATATAAAACCATGGGTTATGGGTCAATACCATTTGCTAGTTTTTACCCATTTAGTACATACTTGGTTTTACCCATTTTAGTATATACTTGTTTTTACCCATTTTAGTATACTTAGTTTAAGTATATGCTAACCCAATATGTAAATACTAGTTGTTGTACATGTGTATCTAAATCATAAAAGCACGTATACTTGTTTTAGTGTTTTATGTGAAAACGTAAGTGTGTTAGGAAACTATTGACTCAAACTATTTACGTATTCTTTTTGTTTCATTAAAATGATTTTACGTTTGTTATCGACAAAATATTAGAAGATCGTAAAATATAAATAAACGTTTTTACCGGCTTATTTGTATTAACAATATTAATGTATAATACAATTATCTATTTAATATATGCATATGTGTACAAGTATTTACAAAAAAATGGTGTGTCATGGTTTTTGGTCGACAAGTAGAAAAAAAAAAAAAAAAAAAGAGTGGTGTAGTTTTGTGAGTTAATTGCATTTAAGTGTAATTATTATGTATATTAAGTATATATAACTAGGTATTTAATGTGCGTTAACTAGAAATCGATTTTAACGGAACAAAATAAAATATATCAAAGTCATAAAAATTATAAAAATACATTTCTCACAAGAATTGAGTGAATAAATAATTATCGAGTTGAGTTTACGAAAAAAATCGTCAAATATATATATATATATATATATATATATAATCTAGATCAAATAAGATCAAACTTAAAGTTGTTAAAATGAGATCATACTAAAATTTGACAAGTGACACTCTCCTTACAACAAAAATAATTTTTTTATTAGTTACAACGAAAATTGTTAAAGTTTCGATAGATTTCTTTTTAAAATTTACGAAACGTAAGTGATACACTTTGATTAAAAGTGTAATGTGTATCATGTTTTTGTATGTGTATCAGGTTTTGGAGTATTTATTAGTGTAATGTGTATCAGATGTATCGCTAATCCAAACTCATGTATCATTTGGTTATTAGTTTCAAAAATGTTAATTTGTATTAAAATATTATTTTTTTGTATATTATTTTTAAAATTGTTATTTATAAATGTTTTAGTGATTTTTTAGACTTGATCTTATTTTTAGAACTTTAAGTTTGATCTCACATTAACCTTCCCTTTATATATATATATATATATATATATATATATATATATAACAATTTATATACGAAATAAATCCAAATCATCGGGTAAACTAATAATATAATTTTTATAGTCTTAGAATGAGTATAAAAATATTTCAGGATAATTTTTGGAAGTGTCGGATCAATTATTCAAAATAAATGATCGTACGTTAGCGTTTATTTAATAAGAAAAGGATACGTTACTGAAATATGCAAACCCATGCATGAACTAATATATATGCAGATAATGGTCGTAAATATAAATTTTTCTCTGGGGATGAATAGTGTGTTTGTGAATAGTAAAATTTTGAAATAACTTCTCAAAATATCAACTCGACTTCAAAAACGGTGAATAGTAAAATGATGAATAGTAACTGATGAATAGTGAATTCCCGAGATGAATAGTAAATTTGAAAAATGACCGGAAATTGAGAATGGTGACTTGTATTGTGCTCAGTGTTGTGTGTTTCGTTGAATACTAATTCAATCCATCCTACCATCTTCATCCTTCGTATTTTTCCCTAGAACTAAAATCTTTTCTTGTACAAACTTGCAGCGTGCGTGATTGACCGAGTTAATTCATGGATTCGCATAACCAAAATGCATCATTGCAGCGTCTCCAAACTGTTGAGAAGGTAATTTTCTCAGTATTGAAATAAAAGAACGATACTAAGAAATAGATACACACTAGAGTTCATAGTTCACTTTGTATTCGAACCTAAGTGACGGTGTTACTTTTAGAGGATAGTTGGAGTACTGGAACTTGCTGGTGGGGTGATGGAAGAAGTCTCAAACCCGAATTGGTCAAAAGTCGCTGCAATGAGTTCATGCAGCTAATGAAGGTCTTACATTTCCCAACTGATTCATCTTGCTTTCTTAACACCTTATGTGCCTCCTTTTAATGTTTTGTCTTTTCTTTCCGTGCTACAATTAGATATAGTATTGATTCAAATTTTCTTTCAAGTTTTAGGCATGTATGTTTGTGAATATAATTCTTTTGATCCCTCTATTAGTATTAGACATTCAATGACGCTGACTAATTTTTGTATCATGTACAATAGGATATACAAGTGACTTTGAGGGAAGAAATTGAGAGTGCATGTGAATATCGTCCGTTTGAGAAGTGTGATTATATAGGTCGTATATCTAATGAAATCTGCTGCAAGAAAGTGGAATATGTTCTTGAGAAATTGGATGGGATGAAAGAGACAATTAATGAGTATCATCAAGCCACCTAAGTCATGGAGGTTGGCTGGTACATTGTAAGTTACATGCTCCATCTATCTTGAGTTATTGACTAATAAAAATTTGTTCATTATGTATGTCTTGAAATGGAGTGAAAAATACTTTAATCCTTTGTATTTGGGTCATCGTCGCAAACAAACCATTGCACTCTCTAGAAATGCAAAAAGACAAGCTTTTTTTTTTTGCGAAAATGGGTCATTTTCTGCAAACAATGTCAAGTATGATGGTTTGTTGCTGGTGTAGTGTGAATCCAAAATTACTAGCATGCGAGCTTTTTGGTAGTTTTCGCAACAGAATCTATTTTTTGCCGCATGAAGCCATGAAGTCAAATATGAAATTTCATGAAACTAATTGATCATATGTGCCTTTGCTCCCCAAAATAAGAATGAAAACATGACTGATGTTTTGTGGTGTATTAATCAGCATCACAAATTTTACAATAGTGTTTTCAGTCGGGGTATTATGTGTTGCAGATACTTTTGTTGGGTTTCGGCTACATGTTATATCTGTTGCTGACTTGTGGCATGGTGATGTGTCTTTTACAGCTTTGCAAAATCTAGAGGGTTTGGAAATTGGAACTAGCCAACGCTTACTGGATTTCATATAACTTCCAAACTTATAAAGTAATGGATCTAATTTGTGTACTTAAGAAAGCTCGTTAGTTATAAAATGGAATAGTCTTATATTTAAGATTAATCGCAAAGTGCTAATGCGTTGGTTTCTTGTTGCTTGTAATTTATCTACATGCTATTAGGGCGGAGCACGGTCGAAAAACCGGACCGGAAATTGATTTGGGGCAAAACACGGACCGTGGACCGGACAGAAATGTGTTCGATCTGGCTCGGTCGGTCCGGTAAATCTGTCGGTACGGTCCAACAAAGCATGTTAATGGGTATTGTGTAAAACTGGACCGAAGAGGACCAAATATGATTAAAAGGTGGACCGAGGACCGGATCGAAATACGTTCGGTTCGGTCCGGTCCGCGGTCTATAATGCTCAACTATACGTGCTATGGCTGTAAATGTGTTCCAATAAGGCTTTTCGCTCTATTTGGGCAATGCAAGGAGGCCTTTTTAGCCATTCTTTCTAAACGATAAACTATTATTAGCTCAGTTCGGTTGGTGGGTCTTGTGTGTATAATGTAAAAACTTATTAGAATGAGGCTGAACTAGAGAGTAGTAGTCAGCGTCCGAGGCAAACACAGTCTTAGTCTAACACTTCCTTACCACGTCCTTACAAAGATGAGTAAGCTCCAAGTCACGAATCACGTTCCCACAGTGAGACTGACGGTGCTAATTTATGGCAGATCCACTCGTGTGAATTGAACCATTCTTGAGCAACAAGCAGTGTCCTTGATAACATCAAATAGTCCTGAATATTAAGTGTCAATTTCCCCCGTTAATGCTCGTTATTTATATCATTTATATGGATTTACGCTTGTTTTCCATTGTTTTTCACTTTCAGGTAAATTGCGAGCATTGGAGCAAAAGAGACGCAGAAATGGAAACGTTACTAAGGATTTATCACAATATGCTTATTTTGAAGAGGTTACGGCGTAACTCGTCTCTCACATTACGCCGTAACTATTGCGTGACCCTGAAGTCCAACTCATCAAGAGGTTACTACGTAACTCCTTCCAAAGATTACGATGTAACTCCATTAGGTCAAAAGAGGTTCCACGCCGCTGATACTTACGCCGTAACCATGCATCACTACGACGTAACCAAGTTTATTGAAGACTACGGCGTAACCACTTATAAGGTTACGCCGTAACTAGCAGATCTAGTGCATTTACGGAGAAATAGAAGGTTACGGCGTAACTCATCTTTTGGTTGCGCCGTAACCCAGGACTGGCCTATAAATACCCCCACCTAATTCCAGCATTTCTATTCATCCCATTCCACACACAACACTCAGAGAACGTGGGAAAAGCTCAAGGAAGGTCTAGGGAAGCATACTGAGCTGTTTCCAAGGGAGAAGTCACACCATTACGATAAGCTTTAGCGTTTATTATTTCTTTTACTTTCAATTCATGTATTTCGTACCTTTGAATATAGAATTGATGTGCATGATTAATATGAGCTGCTAAGCACCATTTGGTGCTAGCCTAGTTATGATTCCTTAATTGTTTTGTTTGCGTTTACCTTTACTTCCGTACAATTATTTCTAAGTGTATGCATGCATAGTTCTTTGGTAGTCACCCTGGTTCGGTAGTTTTGAATGGCGGTAGAGGCCAATTGCCTAGGAGATATGACCAATTGACCCTAGGTGAGCGGACTGAGACGGGAAGGGTAAGATATGACCAACCGACGACCTTTTCTACTTGTGCGATTTGACCAACTGATCACCTATCGTTTGATGAACTTAAGAATTAGGGGGTGTAGTGTCTAAGTTCCTAACGGCCGGTCACTCACTATTTAGAATCTAGCATGTAGCGGTACTTAATGACTCGGCTTAGGGGACCGGGAACAACAGGACTTATGACGGTGCGCCTGATTTCTCCTGTGATGGCATCTTGCTGATAGGTTAGGCTAATTGACCAAATGGTGTCCTCTCGAATTTGACCTCACCTGAAGTAATTGGAAGTAGGTAGACGTAAACATTACTAGTTAGGAGAATTAACTAGGTTAGCACCACTATTCCTCTATTGATTTCCCTTCCACCATTTATTTGCTTTCATATTCTGCATTAGTAGTTTAATTGATTAAAACCCTATCAAACCATTTATATTTTGTGACAATTAGACTTAGTAATTATCCGACACACATAGCTCTTGGGACGACCTCGGCTTTACCATTTACTACACTACGCACGACCGGGTACACTGCCCGTTAGTGCATTAGGGTAGACCATAGGTATAGCGAGACACTATAAATATTAAGACCTGGTCAGCAAAACCTGCATCAGTCCTCAAGCCGATTGTAAATATTCAAATAGTACATCTATATTATGTACTATCACAGACTAACCTAACCTTGTTAGAATCTGAGTATGCTTACCCGAGCGGGTTAGACGACTTGAAAAACACTATTCTAATTAACTCGATTGACGTATGCTCTTACTAGGATCGGGTTTTGGTTGAGAGTTTAACCTTATTCGAGTTATGGGTTAACACGAATAACCCACATATTTTTTTATAAAAAAATGCGTCTTTTTAGTTTTATGTTATAATATGGCTTATTCGGGTTAGTCCGTACCGGAAGCAGCCCCACCTTATGAGGGTCGGATACAGTAAGGTTTTTTTTCCTCGAAACCCAATTAACCCGATCCCAAATAAGGCTTATTTGTGTTGGGTTTACCCGCATAACAACCTTAATTATGCGTCTCTACTCTCTGGTGAGATATTGACATGGGACGAAATGTCACAAGAATCGCAACTATTTACATTAATGTATAGCTTAGAGCATTCCTGATGTCCACACCAAATTTAGTTTAAAATCATAATCTTCTAAATATACTCCCACGCCGACGTTATTTTTGCTCCAGTGTGTACACCAAATTGCTTGGTGGTTAATTTGGAATTTAAGGAATAAATAAGTGTTTGGCTCATCCATTCCTTCTAAAGCGGTTCTTTTCGAAGACATTGTGGCTCGTTCCTTCCAATGGTGTAAACATAGGGGAAGATTTAAATTTAATTGGATAGATTGGCTTAAAAATCCCTCTCTTGTAATCATGTAACCTTTGTTTTTCTAGCTCCTTGCTAGTTTTTTTATAAATTCAGCCGTTCAAAAAAAATGTGTACACCAAATTCTTGTATCAAATATAAAACTAAACTTTTAATCATAAACATATAAAACAAGAAGGGCAAATCACCTAGAAATGTAGTTAACTTGCCACTTTTTCCCATTGTATGTAGCATTCTTTTTTTTTTCTCATTCTGTCAATAAACTTCTATCGTTAGTCCTTTGTGTGTACCCATTACCAAAAAACCTGCATCGTTAGTCCTTTATGCTAACGACCGTTAATAAATAACTTTCTAAAATTTGGTTATCTTACTAAACTTGGTCGTTAGTCCTTTATAGTAACAATCGTTAAAAAATAACTTAAAATTTAGTTTTCTTACGTTTCCGTCCGTTTTTCACGTTTTGCATTTTACGTTTTCGTTCGTTTCAACACGCTTTCGTCCCGTTTTTCACGCTTTATCCATTTTACACGTTTTCATTCGTTACATCGTGCTCTTTTCACGTTTCTTCTCGTTTTCCCGTTTATTGCTTTATTACGTTTTCATCCGTTACACGCTTATCCATTTTACATTATTTTCGCCCATTTTTGCATTTCGCGTTTCAACATGTTTCATCCGCTTTTAACACGGGTTCGCTCAGTTTCACGTTTTCATCTGTTTTATCGCCATCCGTTTAACTGCCGGGTTCTGTTTTGTTATCACGCTTTCATCTATTTTACACGTTTCATCCGCTTTTGCTGTTTTCACTGTTTGCAAGTTTTAGATGTTTTTACATTTTTGTATGTTTTAACATGTTTCTTCCATTTTAACAGTCGCTGCTCACGTTTATCCATTTTTTCACATTTTCATCCGTTTCTACATGTTTTCATCTTTTACGCAGACGCTTCGTTGTTTCATCGTTTTCGCCGTTGTTTCACGCTATCGTTTTACACGTTTTCATCTGCTGTTTCATGTTTCGTTCGGTTTGCACATTTTGTGTAAACACCCGATGAAATCGAAAAACGGACCAAGACGTGGAGGCGGATGAAAACTTGTAAAACGGAGGAAAACGAAAATGTATCTTCAAACGAAACGTGTTAAAACAAAAAAATCGCGGTAAAACATACGAAATCGCAAAACAAATAAAAATGTGCAAAATGGATGGAATCGTGTAAAACGGATGAAAACGCGTGAAAAACTGACGAAAGCTGTTAAAACGGATCAAAACGCAAAGACAATTAAAACGCGAAAACGGTGGAAAACTTGTAAAACGGTAAAACGATGAAAACGTTGAAAAAATGGACTCATGGAACGGAATAAAAATGTGTAAAACGATGAAAACGCAAAAACGGATGTAAACGTAAAACGGATGAAACGCGGAAAATCGCATGAAAGCCTGTTAAACGGATGATTCAAACGTGAAAGGCGGAAACTGAAAACGCGAAAAACGGAATGCTAAAAACGTAAAAAGGATGAAACATATAAAACGGATGAAAACGTGGGAATGGAACGGACGTAAAACGTGAACGGACGAAAACGTGTAAGAAGGGATGAAAGCGTGCATAAACGGACTAAAATGTGTTAAAACGGATGAAAACGTGTAAAAACGCATGAAAATGTGAAAAACGGAAGAAACGTGGTAAAACTAAGAATAATGCGGTAAAAACGAATGAAAATATGCAAAACAAGTAAAATGTGTAAAAACGGATGAAAACGTGTAAAACATATGAAAACGTGAAAAAACGAACGAAAACTTGAAGCGGATGAAACAAGGTGTAAATGAAATGTATGAAAACGTGGAAAACTAACACAAAACGGTTAAAACGAACTAAATCGATGTATAAACGGACGATGAAACGCGGAAAACGGACAGACGTAAGAAAACCAAATTTTAAGTTATTTTAAACGATGTTAGTATAAAGGACAAACGATGCAAGTTTAGCGTAAGATAACCAAATTTTAAGTTATTTATTAACGGTCGTTAGCATAAAGGACTAACGATGTAGGTTTTTTTTGGTAACGGGTACACACAAAGGACTAACGATAGAGGTTTATCATTTAGTAATGGAAAAAAAATAATGCTACATACAATGAAAAAAAATGGCAAGTTAATTACATTTTTGGGTGATTTGCCCAAACAAGAATTGAGATTTTCTCAAATTACTTTGAACAGATCGGTCATATTTCATTTCAAACATAATGAAGACCGGACCCCACAATAGACTTTACAGTTTTGTATATGAGGAAACATGACCGGTCATGTTCAAAGTAATTTGAAAAAATCTCAATCCATAAAACAATTAATTTTATTCAAACTAGCTTAGTAGGATCATGTCACAAATTTACTTCAACAATCATTTTACTATGTGTAATGGGTGTTGTTGTCTCTACGCGTAAAGACCTATTTTGATGAAGCTGTAAGTTTTATCACACTTGTTTAGTGGTAGAGTTTGTGGTGAAAAAAGAAGCTTATATGGTGTTGAGTTAATAATAAATCGTCTACTAGTCAAACAGATACATAAGTTTATTCCGTTTTCTAACTACAAGATACAACTAAGGAATTTATGTTCGGGTTAATAATTTGTGACCATGTATATCCAATTTCATGAAAATAAAACAACAGTATATCAATTAAATGACCGAAATGTTTGTGTTCTGGAGTTTGCAATTTTAAAAAAGGATACCCTATACATACCCTCCCTATATTGTCATATCATAGAGGTTTAGTCAAATCGTACAACTCGTGATGCACACCGTACAACCCGACGATGCGTTCAATCATTGCAAACCCTCCCTATGGGAGTGTGCGAATTTATAGGCACGTGTAAATTTATTATTAGGAGGTTACAAATTATGTTTTAGTAAAAATTTATAGGCACGTGTAAATGTATAAAGGTGTCCATAGAAAATTACAAATCATTTATCTATATTACTAGGTAATCTTTTTTGCCGTGCTAAGCACGGCCCAAGATGGTTTCATATTCGGTTTTAATGTTGGGCTAGTATTTCAAAAAATGGGTTTCGACTTTTGAGTCTTATGGCATCCAAAGTGTATTTATTTTAGTTATCACCATCGCTGTAAAGTAGCATGCGTGATTTAATAGTATATATGCGTGATTATATTAATAAACTTTGCTAACATAACTATCAAAAGATTAAGACAAATATCATACCATGCAAGTTAGTGAGTTACTAATACATTTACTATGAAAAAAGTAGATTAATGTATGGTCTTTTTGTCTATGATTAGCACAACATCCATAACATATATAGTCTTTCATAAATTATATTAATGTATGGTCTTTAGAAACAATTAGAATACTATGAAGTAATACAAGCCTAACTTATTTTTCCAATAACTTAAAGTTTATTTTGGTATGATGTGATCTTTTAAAAATAAAAAAAGTAGTTCAAATTGCATACTTTTTTCTTTTTACTATTGTACCACTCCACTACTTCAGCATTCTTTTTTCTTTTTACTATTGTACCACTCCAGAGACCTACCAACCCAAAATTACGTAATCATTGTCCCTATTTTCTCTCCAACCCAGAAACCATTTCACACATCCATTCCCACCATCAATAATAAAAAACTTTCACAATACCCATATTCTTCCACCTACCAAACCCACTACGGAGTACCATTTTTCCTTCTTTCCAAGATGTCAAGTTTGAAATCGTTGGCTACAAAGGACCCTACTGATGGCTTAGATTGTCTCCAAAACGACACCTACCTAATGGACGGCTTGGATTTGACTGAAAGAAAGCACAATGAATCTTTTCTTTTTACTATAGTAGATTATATCTTACTATTATCATCAACTTCATTGTTTTGAATCTTTTCTTCCATATCAAACAAAATCAAATTAAACCCATTAAGAAACCAATAATCAATCATTATATCAAAATCAAATTAAACCCATTATGAAATTTATCTTCCCAAAAAAAAAAAAAAAAAAAAAACTATTTCTCATAATCAACTTCGTGAGTCTACTCCATTATTTGTTGCCTCCATTTTTTTTCCTTTTGTGAATGTTCTATATATTCACTATTATATTTCTAACTTGTTACTATTGAAAAGTTTTGATCTTATATATAAAAATACATTACCTGTTACTATGGATATATTTTCATTCAACAGGTACTGTGATTGATATTTACACTAACAACTTACATGATTTAGTAGTATTACATACATTGTGGAACATGGGCTCCCATACATAAACCCATATGACCTCTTTCTATCAACTCTTCATCCTCACACTTCGTCACCTCTTTTTCTCTTTCTGCTACAAGATTTTATTTTAGGTTTATTATAAACGATTTTCCTTATGAGTAGATTCATCCCGTTTTTCTATACCTGAAATATGCAATAACATAATATAAAAAATAGAATATGTGACTTGTATACAGTAAAGATGATTCACGGACACATGATTATAATTTTACAATTGAGATTTAAATTGCAATTCTCCCTTAAAATAAATATCTAAAAAGTTTAAAACGATGCACCATTAATTATGTTCTTGAAGAAGCTTACCAACATCTTTTTTACTTTTTACCACCCTGATCAACAACATTGCTCGGTCCATATCTAATGATCAAAAAAAAGAAAAAAAAAAAAAAAGAAAAATGAAACATAACAAAAAAGAAGACATAACCCAAATATAATTTTAAAGAAAATGAGACACCACCATTAAGTTGATAGCTAAAAGACACCAGATCTAAAAAATTACAAAAACACAAAATTGTTACAAATGAAACATAATAATGGAAGAGGAGATGGAATTACCGATGGAGCTTGTATGATGGTAGCGGAAATCGAAGCTAAAGGGGAGTTACCACCACCACATCTAGTTCTACAACTGTAGTTACTCTACACAAATCAGCGTCACAAAGTTTAAATATATAATCATAATCGTATAAAAATCAAGAGATGAAAAGAAGTATGGCGTCACCGTTGTCGGAAAATCACCTTGCCGGAAAATGGCAACTATGTAGCAGATAGTTGAAATTTTGAGAGAGAATATGTGAGTAGCAAGTGATTTGAGAGAGAATGTGTGAGTAAAGAAAAGTGAGTGATAGGGTGTTTAATTTTATACAGTAGTTGGTAACTGTTTTGTTGCTTATGGTTGAATAGTTGGTAACTGTTTTGTTGCTGATGTGGCAAGATTTTAAGATATGAGCTCTTTTTATATAATAGTAAGACATATGAAAGGTTTACACTCATTTTTTTGAATTCTTGAGAAAAAAGAAAAAGAAAAGAAAAGAAAAAACCTAGTTAAAGAAACTTAGGGGGCGTTTGGTTGGGGCCATTTGGGGATATTGGAGTCATTTGCATTTTAATTCCCTTCAAATGTCATGTTTGGTAACTCAAATGAGGGAAATTGAAGCAATTTACAATTCCTCGAATTGCCAAAATGGGGAGAATCAGAACGCCTCCAAAAGTGAGGAATTTAATTTGCTTGAAAAAATTTATAAACTTTTTTTCTTATTGTTTTATTTATAAACTTTTAAATAGAATATTTATAATTTTTTTTATAAACTTTTTTATAAATTTTTATAAACTATTTTATAGATATTTTTTAAACTTTTATTATAAATTTTTTATAAACTTTTTTTTATAAATTTCTTATCGATTTTTTTAAACTTTTTTTATAAACTCTTTTATAAACTTTTATAAATTTTTATAAACTTTTTTTATAAACTTTTTATAAATTTTTATAAATTTCTTAGAAATTTTTATAAACTTTTTTTATAAATTTTTTATAAACTTTTTTTATAAACTTTTTTTTATAATTTTTTTTATAAATTTCTTATAAATTTTTTATAAACTTTTTTCATGAATTATTTATAAACTTTTTTTATAAATTTTTTATAAACTTTTTTTTTATAAATTTTTTCTAAACTTTTGTTATAATTTTTTTTATAAACTTTTAAATAGAATTTTTATGATATTTATATTAAAAATATATATATATATATTTATAAATTTCGTGAACCAACACGCGAAGTTGATTTTAAATTCCGGAAATTTAAATTCTCAAGAATTTAAATTTTCTAGAATTTAAAATTCCGGAATTTCAAATTACCCCAACCAAACGCCCCCTTAATGAATTAAACGTATGTAGTAAATGATGAATAATTGTACTTCGTATGTGTGTATGATATAGTTAACTATGTCTATACAGTTATACATGTACGCATGTGTGTACGTTTGTAATATTCCTTCAAACGAGATTAATTCATAATGTTATATATATAAGAAAAAAAAAAGACGAGAATACGGGTGGATAATAACAAGATTTTATCGCGACTGATAGTTAGAGCGATATTTTCGTTTTACAAATAATATTTTGGTCAAGTGTTTTGTGTAACCAAAATATCATCATTAGTATCTGACGCTATAAAATCTCGTTGCTATTCATGAGTACTCGTCTGGTGAAAAAGAATTGTATAATTAACATAGTTTTTAACTTATTTTGAAACTCACTCAAAGATGTGAAGTATTAGGAAAATGATTGGAATGCTTAAAAATATGACTAATTGTGTGCCTAAAATAAATGTGACAATAAGTTAATTTTTTTTTTATTATTTTTTTTGTAAATTTGACTTTTTGACTCGATATTGCGAGCCGACTAATCCCATGACGACTACCCTTTTTAGATAGCCCGGAGTCGTCGCAGGTGAACCTCCGTGGCCAATGGGGTATTAATTTTCTCCTCTTGGCATTTTCGTCCTAAGAGGCTAAGCCCTTACCACTGGGTCACCCCTATTGGTTGTGGCAATAAGTTATTGGTTTGTAAAGAAGCGATTCCCCCTACTGTCACCAACAGGATGCTAACACATAAATTTAAGCATGCCAGTTAGACATGTCAGTATTATTCAGAGCTTATTCTTTACTTAATTAATAAAATTTCTTATCACACAAGCTTATTTTCAGTTGTTTCAATAACAAAAGTTAAGATTAACTAATTCTTAAGCACCACATATATTTGTTTGTATATAGCAATCAAACAAGTTATTATCATCTAACTCGTTCTTCTTTTGCACAAATGAACAAAAGAAATTTGAGTTTATATCCATTTCTATCATACATAAAACGTAATTCTGAGTTTACGTGACCTAAACTAAAATATATTCTTTAGTTGTTTGAAATTTAAAAATGTTTTTTTCACAATATCTCATAAAATAAACTTTGTCTATACTTAGTCTGAAACTTGTTTGTGTATAAAAATAGAACTTTTATTCTTAAATTATAGTCGTATTTAACAAACACATGCATTTGTTTAAATATGTATGTGTGTTAGTGATATGAAATTGTTTATTACTAATATATCTATTCATTCAGGTTGCTAATGAGGATGCAACATCAAGATAAGAGTTGAGGATTTGCATTGTATATTCTTTTTATATATTTCTTATTCATTTTTGTATCATTTATTTTTATAAAAAAAAAAATATGTATTTATAAAAAAAAAAACAGTAACCTTATTATGTGAGTGTTTGGATTAGCTTGTTAAACTTGTTTAGGTAATAAGCTTATAAACTTGCTTCTTGGCTTTTACATTTTTTTAAGCTGATAGTTCTGTTTACTATTTGGATATAATCGAATTGTTTGATATGTTACCACATTATAGAAAGATTATTTTAAAATTTATAACTTGTGTAAAAGGGTGTTTGAATTAGTTGATTAAATCTGATAAGCTCGTAACTTTGGAATGTCTAAACTTTTAACTACAGTTTATGGCTTGTTTTTTTGCCATAAGCTCTAAGGTGAAAAGCTTAGAAATGAGGTTATTGGCTTTATCAAATCTTAATATGCCGATAGTCGCCTTTCCTTTAGCTTAATGATGTAGTTGATTTTTTGGTTATGTTACTACATTATTGGTTAACTGTTTGATGTTTCTTAAAAGTTACAAACTGATATCTTAAAAGGGTGTTTGGGTTAGCTTATTAAACTGGATAAGCTGACACACCTTACAAGCTTATTTACTTGAATTATGGCATATTTAATTCCATAAATACAAGGATAAGCTTGTATATCTACAAGGAGCTTATTGATTTTTTTTTTCAATATTTTCAATAAGCTTGTAAGTTTTTTCAATATTTTCAATAAGCTTATAAGCCTATAATAAGCTAATTCAAACACCCTAAGTAGAAATTTAGGGATTGGAAATCAGGTATTTGGATTAGTTTTTTTATATTAGATAAGTTGACGATAAGTTGACTGCTATAAGATCAAAGGTCATGAACATAATGTGCTCATACACGGGTGTTTTATTGTCTTTTTCATTAATCCGATAAACGCATAAGCTAATTAAATTTACCAAATAGAAATGATGGGATGGAATCTGAGCAGATATATACGAGGGAGTTTGGATTAGGGCATCATCAAACCTAAGGCTTAGGGTTTAGGGTTTAGGTGTTTCTTTTCTTATTGACTTGAATTTAAGGCTTCTTAATGTCCATAAGCTCTAAGATTAATAGCTTAGGGACTCAGGAATGAGCTTATTAGATTTTCTAAATATCAATAAGCTCATAACCCAATGGTGTTTGTAGTAGGTTCATTTTATGGTATAAGTCGATAAGATCATGTTTTAGGGACCAGAAGCTTTTTACCTTGAGATTTTGTTAATGAATGTCTTATAATTAGGGACCGCCTGTTTTCTACTAGCTGTTTTATAGTTTTTGTTATATGATAGACTATAAATTGTTAGTTCGTTATGTATTTTAGGATGTTACCGATGTATAAACACTTAGTATGTAATCTTAGCTTACTGATGTTAATATAGTAGATTTGTTGGATATTTTACTACACTAGATGTTACTATTATTGTTGCAACTGTTTGATGTTTATTGTGAACATATACTGTAATACTGTATATATTAATATTAATAAGTTATGCTATAGGGTGTTTCGCTTTGCTTATTTTTATCAGAAATTGTAATACACTGATTTGTTTGGGGCCATTAAGCTTATTAACTTAAGCTTGTCGCTTTTTTATGGCCATAAACTCAAAAGCAATAAGCCTTGCGAGTCCAACTAAGTCAGTTTTGTTGGATTTTTCAAATTTCAGTTAGGTAGTACAAACACCTCAATGTTGTTATCGACCAAAATTTTATCCTGTTAGTTTTGTCTTGTATTTTTTAGTGATTTGTTAGGTTATTATATCTGTGTCATCTATAAAGCAAATAGGCTCATAGTTGCCAACTTTGTGTCGGAAGATGACCAAATCAACAAAGGTTTAGGTAACATTACTAATGAAATAACGTCTTTCATTCGTACGCCTGCCCCTTTGACATATACTTGTAATAAAACTGCGAGAACATACATTGTATGCTGCACTTAACATAAGAACCTAATTATTCCTTATGAAGTTAACTAAATCAGTATAGACTAAAAATGTATTTAGTTTCTTTGTATGCTTGCATCTCCCAAACTTGATTGTTCTTGTACTCTTTCATTACTTTGTGTGGAATATAATCCAACATTACTAAGTTTTATGCGCATTTAGGATGCTCGATGCATTATGCTCCACAACTACGATGCATTATGCAAACATAATGAAATCATAACAAATTTGTGACACAGTTTACTACTATGGTCTCAAGCTTATAGATTTTGCAAGTGGGCAATGTACTTACTTCACTCCACTCCTATCCATAAAACATAAGGTAGGAGGGGGTGCGGGGCTTCAGCAACTAAGCTAAAACTAGCGGCAAGTGTGGTTTTCTTATTTTTCGTGTAACATCAACCATGAGTGTGTTCATCTGATGTCAACTTCTTCCATTTCTCTTACCTTGCCAGACTAGTTTGCAGCACTTTTCTCCTTTTAATTTGAATAACTTTCCTAAAAAACACACAAACACATGGGAAGGGCTGTGGTTGCCACTGGAAAATGTGAGGAGGCATGTTTGGCTTCTTGCCAAAATTGTTTCAACATTGTGGGCCCTTACATGTTAACCGTGTTGTGTTTCATCTAGCTAATTAGATAGACTAAAAATGTATTAAAGATACAGTTGCAATTGAGGTCCGAAAAGCTCGGGTTTATATATACTTACGTATATGAAAGTTCAAAAAGCTCGACCCATTTGCAACAGAGCGAAAAGTAAACGCCACGCAGATAGCTTTAAAGGGCCGAAAACCAAACTAACATAACTAAGGGCCTAAATGTGAAGCCCAAAATATAAAATACTAATAAGGAGCCCAAAAGTGAACGCACTCATTTCCGGCTCATCTATTCTGCTGGTGTTTGTCTCTTCAGCGTCTCAAAACAATTCAAACTACAATTTGGGTTTATACCAGCTATATTTTTTAGTATTACTAGTTGCAGTTTGCCCTAGCCTAGCCAAGCAAATTAGACTTTTGTTCAATTGGATTATTATTATTATCATAGTCTGCAAGAACTAGTATAGGCCCTAAAAATATCATCGCATCATCATTTTTGTGATTGATTCTATTTTGTGTTCTGGCTGAACGTTTGTGAGCCACAATGATCTGCATTTTAGTATGTTTTCACTCAGGATAATAAGTTGCGTCACTTCAGTTAGTTCGTTAGTTCTACTGCATATCACTCATGTCGCGAAGTAAAACCTTATGTTGTACAAACTCTGCAGTGTGCGTGATTGACCAAGTTTTGAATACAACTCATTGATTCGCAGAACCAGAACGCATCATTGCAGCGTCTCCAAACTGTTGAGAAGGTAATACTTTTATTATTGTTGCCCCTTGAAATAAAACAAGAGCGAAAAAATAGATACTAAAATTCCCTAAGTGATGGTGTTATCCTCGTTCGGGTACTGGATCTTGCTAGTGAGTTCATGTAGTTAATGAAGGTCTTACATTTTCCCAGTTGAATGCATATTGATTTATCTTGCTTTCTTGAAGGGTGTGAATAACATTTCCTTTGTATTTGGGTCATCGCTCTTTCTAGAAATGCAAAAAGACAAGCCTTTTTTTACAAACATCGGTCATTTTCTGCAAACTATGTCAAGTATGATGGTTTTTTTGCTGGTTTACTGTGAATCCAAAATTACTAGCATACCGAATCTCTTATTTGCCGCAAGAAGCCATATGTGCCGTTACCCCCCAAAAAAAGAATGAAAACATGACTGATGTTTTGTGGTGTTACTGGTGTATAATAAATCAGCATCACAAATTTTACAATAGTGTTTTCAGTTGGGGTATTATGTTTTGCTTCTACTTTTGTTGGGTTTCGGCTACATGTTATTTCTGTTGCTGACTGGTGGCATGGTGATGTGTCTTTTACAGCTTTGCAAAATCTAGATGGTTTGGAAATTGGAGCTCTGAAGCTAACCCATTATTGGATTTCATATAAATTCCGAACTTAAATGGAATAGTCTTGTATTTTGCAAAGTGCTAATGTGTTAGTTTCTTGTATTAACAAGGTTCTGACTTGTATGATGTACTTGTAGCTTGTAATTTATCTACCTGCTATAGCTGTAAATGTGTTTGTTGGTTCTTATGTGTATGATGTAAAAACGTATTAGTCATATATAGTTGTATTTTTTCTTTTGGGTCCTTTTCTCCTTTAATTATCTTGTTTAATGGAGAAAGGATGCCTTGTTTTGTATGTCTTTCCCTTGTTGGAGGTTCTATGTTAATGTTGCCTTTCTAAAAAAAAAAAAAAAAAAAACGTATTAGTATGATTATTGATTTTATTAGTCTAATCTTGTTATGATCATGTTCGATACCAGTATTTCTTTTGAAATAAAAATGCTCAAACAAGCTACATTCTCTGCGAGAGTGGCTTAGAAAGATAAAGGAGCACAAACAAGGGTTGTTTAAAAATGATGCACTAATATGAAAACCATATAAGTTTATAGGTATCAAATGATAGTTTCATTCCTAAACTTAGTAACCAAACATTTGCAAGGATATTGTGATTGATGCATTCCAATAGTGATGTACCGAACGCTCCCTTAAGCTCTAGTACCAAAAATCTAAAACTTAAACATGTTAATTTAATCTTTATATACAAAAAGAAAACAATTTGTTTTTCCTTAAAAAATAAGTAAAGTTTGATTATTGTTTAATTCTTGAACTTTTAACATTTTTGGTTTCAAACATCTAGATTTTTTTTCGCAACAACTATAAATTGAACCAGTAATTGTTGCACCAGAACCACAAATTCGCAAGTATAGTTATTTACCGCTATATATCGTCGCTTTGGACAATCTCACAAAAATTATCATTTTTGCACGAATTTTGAAAGTCAAGGAATTTCTATTATTACTTGTAATAACGGATTACAATAAGATGGCATGCAAACGGGCAACAAGCTGTGCCGCAACCCCCTTTTGAATAGCAAAACCAATTCTACTAAAAATGAAATTTTGTGACTTTCAAAAACTCGTTGAACCCTAGTCAAAAACTCCACAGCTGCCGAAGCTAGGAACCCAAATGTATCAAAAGCAAAAGGGGTAAATACGTGTTGATTCTCTAAACAAGCTTTCTCGTGTTTAGCAACTTTGTTCGATTCCGCTTTCTCGTGTTTAGCTAATTCTATGTTTTGAAAGTTGAATATTATTTTTGGTAATTTTAATAATGCGTTACATTAATTGAGAATTGGTCTAATGAGATATTGTCAAAAAATATAAAATATGGTAAAAACTTTCGCAAGAGTTCTAAATGTTATATGTAATGTTCAAGATTATTTTAAAGAGAAAATTAGCTATATAAATTCTTTATATGGATTTTATGTATCACACTTTAGATGTAAATTCTTCATCCCCTTCCTGCGGGTTCCACCACCCCCTGAAGTTCTAAACGTTAAGGCCGAACACAGTGACGAACTAGTTCGTTTGTGCCACATCAGCTTTCTCTCTGACAACCTGACGACGACCTAGTTGCCACAGTGATGACCTGACAATTTTTTTTTTAATCAAATATTTTTAAAAACAAAATTAAACTTCATTAATAAAAATACTTAACATTACAACAATTATTAAAAACTTAAACTAATAAAACGTAGACGTTACTCCGCCATCACCATCACGGGGCTGTCGTTACTCCGCCACCACCATCACCACCTAGATGAAAAACTATAAAATAATTGCAGTAGCATTAAATGCATATTTATAAATTAGGCAGTAATACATAGACTACCATGATTTCTTTTTCACCCAACCATATGGAAACGCCATGTTAGTTGCAGAAACATAGAATCCATCTTCCAAAACTAACCAATAACAATATCCATTAATATCAAACCCATTTCGACATGTATTCAGTATTTCTCGATCAGCCAAAGCTAAGGACTGGTATCTCGATCCACTTAGTTGTTAGCTTGGAACAACTATAGCTTGGAACAACTATAGCTACGTATGGCTAAATAACTAGCCGAAATGAAGAGGACAAGAAAGAAACAGTTTCCTCTATGATTCATGACTTAAAAATGTTATGATTTCAAGATGATTTTGGAATTTTGTGGCTTAAACACTCGGTTGAGGAGGCAATCGAGTTTTGGATTTCTCTCCCCTCAACCTTGCTCGACCGGCCACCCCACAATGGGGCAACCGCCTCAACCGACTCAACCGATGAAGACCGAGCCCATTGTGGCCAGCCTTAACACTAAAAGCGTTAATACTTAGTAACTCATCATTTAGTAGTTACAAAGTTGTATACTTTTATACATTATTTACTTAAGTATAATTAACTAATTTAAATGCTAATAAATGTATAGTCTTTGTACCATCTCTTATACAATAAGGGAAAGGTAAAAAAACTAAAAATTTATTGCATCAATTAATAGAAGAGCTTAATTTCAAAATAAACGCCTTCTATTAGCCAATTAAAAAGTCAACAATTGAGTTTTTTTGTCAATATTGCTTAATTTTTCATACAGCTAAAAAAATGCATAAAAATACATGTGTCAAATTTGTAAAGAAAAAAGTAAAAAAAATTAGAAGGTTGTTTTTGAAACTTTAGTGATTAAGCTTAAAGTATTAGAAAAATCGATTTTATAATTTGACATAGAAAATAACCTATCTAACTGCCAACGGAACAGTTGTGCTGGACGGGACTTATGGTGGGTTTCCAGTCAAGGTAAAACGAGTCCCGATCATCGAGAACAAAAAAGAGGAGTTCCATAACTTGATGTCCCGCCATAGGATGTTATGCTGGCACCCGAATATCGTAACCGTATATCAAGTCCAAGACAATGACAAGTATCACCAAATTGCATTAGAAAAATGTCCCTACAACTTGGAGCAATATCTAGAGTCAAGCCCCGCGCGAATGTCAAAGCCAGATTCTGAACCGACACATATCTTCAGGTATAATTTATATAAGTTGTTAAAAGTCAATGATTCACGGAAATTTAAACGCGAGTCACGTGCTAATCAAACCTCGTGGTTCGGGTCTTCCCCCTATTCCAGTGTTTACATAGGTAGCAGCAGCCCCCAAAAAAAATTTTTGGAGGTAATTTTGTTTATTTGTTCTTACTTCTACTTAATTTGTTTTATAGATACAAAGTTGTATACTTTTATACATTATTTATAAATGTATAAAGTCTTTGTACCATCTACGATAAAAGAAAGGTAAAAAAAAAGAAAAAAAAAAATATTGCATCAATTAATAGAAGAGCTTAATTTCAAAATAAATGCCTTCTATTCCAATTAAAAAGTCAATAGTGAGTTTTTTTTGTCAATATTGCTTAATTTTTCGTCCAGTTAAAAAAATGTATAAAAATATATGTGTCAAATTTGTAAAGAAAAAAAGTAAACAAAAAAAAAAACAAAAAAAGTTGTTTTTGAAACTTTAGTGATTAAGTTTAAAGTATTAGAAAAATCGATTTTATAATTTGACGTAGAAAATAACCTATAAATAATTGGTCTAAACTAACTATAAAGAAACTCAAAAAAGGAAAGAGAATCATCACTGCGGACTCATCAAAATCTTTAACAAAAATCTATAAAAGCCTTTTTAGAAACATGTAAACAATAAAAAATAAAACTCAAAACAAAGTGACAATACAAACTTTCCTAAAAATACAGCTCAAACTACTAAACATAACATCCAAGGCTATATATTCACACAACAACTCCAAAATCAGATAGCATGTCATCAATTTCCTATACACAACTCCATTACTAAACATTCTAATGTCCAAAGGCAACATGACTCTTCACAACGAAACATGATTGTTCGCAAAATAGGCGACGTTCTGTTTTTGTTGGGACCGTCGCATCTCTATAAGTGAACATTGCATAAAGTAGGATTTTAATGCACAAATATTGTTCAATAAGTTAATGTAGCGTAATAATTATGATTTGGTTAAATACTGGAGGTTATAACTTACGTCTCTTATGACGGGGTGAGGTGACCCATTCCCTTTTGGTTCACCAAATTTAGCGTCTCTCGTTTTGGGTTTTGATTGAGACATCTGCACGCATAATATATAACTCAAATATCTTTATTGTTGTCAATTTTTTAAAAACTTTAAACAAAACTTGATGATACATGTAAAAAATTGGACTTTGGTTGGGGCTGAGGTTGGCCACTTCAATGGTTTAGATGATATCCTTTTTGGAGCGTCTCCAGTTTTGTCTTTTAATAAAATTTGCACGAATAATATAAATCTCAAATGTCTTTATTGTTGTCAATATTTCAAAACCCTAAACAAAACTTGATGATATATGCAAAAAAAACAGACATTGGTTGGGGTTGGGATTGGCCACTTCACTGGTTCAGATGGTATAATTCTTCGAGCGTCTCTAAGCTTGATGATATATGTAAAAAACATACCTTGGTTGAGGTACGGGTTGGCTACTTCACTGGTTCAAATGGTATCCTTTTTGGAGCGTCTCCAGTTTTAACAAGTTGTTATTTATAAATATTGTTATCATCATCTATTAATTAATGTACGTATACGGAATTATAAATACATCTATGTTGTTGTTATTTATAACTAATGTATATCCAGATATGTTTTTACTATTTATGTTCAATAACGACTCATATTATTCGTTTTTGTAAGTTTAACCCTCATGTACACGGGTTTAAAATTAAATACGGCTAAAACAACAATATAAATATCAAAATGAAGGCACGGCTCCACGAGTCAATTTTACTGTGAGATGAAAATATATATCAACTATAACGACTCATATACACGAGATGTAAATATATCAACGGCGCAAATTTTTAAGGGCCATTTTGTGCTATTAAACATACATAATGTATAGAACATGATATCAATAGCTAAATTTAAACAACATCAACCTCGACATTATGTCATTTAAACAAATACATCAAATCCATCATCCAAATTAAATATATGGAGAATATTAATCAATGTCAAATATTAATGAAAAATAAATATAAGAACTCGCGTGTGCACTTATATTATAATTATACTAGAAGGGTACCCGCACGATGCGGTGGCGGGTATCCTGTAATTAAAATTCTAGCAAACAGTATTTTCCAGCTATTTGTGTTTTATAACAATAACTTTACAAACAGTGAGATTTTTAAGTAAAAATAAACTATTTCATACAAAAATAGTAGGGTGCACATGCGATACTGTAAAATATAAAAACATTATACAATAATATTGTGAAAATAGGAGGTCAAAATCGTTGAGAGTGAAAACTCGGGTAACAAAAAATTTGTCCTTATGATGAATAAAACACTTGGTCCACTTTAAAATTTGATTAGTAGCAAAAAACTTCTACAACCAAAATTGTGAAGCCCAAATGAAGTAAAAAGGTCCAGCCCGACAAACCTTTACCTAAGTCACTCTTAATATCACTCCTCACAAACTAACCTAATTTCACACTAACACAAAAACATACAAACGCTTTTTCCTTTCACTTAAAACGCAGTTCCAAAAAAAAATAGATCCCTTTTTTTTTTACATTTAATCTTCACCACGAAAAGTACAGCCACACTCATGTGTTTTAAATCACAAACAACTTATTAAGATTTCTTTCTCGAAATCACGTTTTTTTTTTTTTTTTTTTTTTTAACCGAAAGAAGGTGGGAATAAAACCAAGTTTGTTTTGTTCTTGCCTTTTAATTTTCGGATATTCCAAAGAGCTTTGCTTCTCACGATCAATGATGTGGTTTTCCAAAACTTGTGAATCTTAAATGATTTGAAAACAAGTTAGAATTCGAGATCTTGTCATTTTTTTCCAATACTGTTATGAAACTGAGTTTGGTTGTGGTTTGTTTATGAAACTTTGAATTAAGGGGTTGCTTGATTATATTGTAAATTGTGGTTAAATAGTTGTATATTTTGGTAAATGGGTGTTTTTAATAGTGTATTAATTGCATATATTTCATAGTGTTTTTGTAGTTTGATTTGTGCTTTACATACTTGTAAATTATGTTTTTTGACTTGTAGCTAAAAATCTATTTTAGAAAGTCTTAAAAATTAAATAGGAAGGAAGTGTCTAAATGCTTTATAAGTAGTATAGATATACATAGGGGAGTGTTAACGTGAGATCAAACTTACAGTTTTAAAAATAAGATCAAGTCTAAAAACCACTAAAACATTTATAAATAGCAATTTTTGAAATAATACACATAAAAATAATATTTTAATACAAATTAACATTTTAGCAACTAATAACCAAATGAGTTTGGATTAGTGATACACCTGATACACATTACACTAATAAATATTCCAAAATCTGATACACATTCAAAAACGTACACATTACACTTCTGATCAAAGTGTATCACCTAGGTTTCGTAAATTTTAAAAAGAAATCTATCGAAACTTTAACAATTTTAGTTGTAGTTAATAAAAATTTTATTTTTGTCTTAAGGAGAGTGTCGTTTGTCATATTTTAGTTGGATCTCATTTTAACAACTTTAAGTTTGATCTTATTTGATCTAGATTCGATATACATAAATGCAAAAAAAAATTATTTAACAAAATGCTCGTATATGCACGGGGTTATTTAACATATTCGTGCATACTCGTACATGCACGAGTTTAAAAACTAATTAACTATAAATACATAAACCCCAATGGTAAACTCAAATATTAACCTACTCGGCTAGTTGCTCAAGCTCCTCACTAGAAAATTAACCGACCTACCTTGGTCAAAAAATTAACCGACCTTGTTCCTCTATAAAACCCAAAATCTCTCAAAAAGTTTTCCCACCAAAGCGATCGATTTCTCAATTATATAATAACTTTTTATTATCTTTGAATCTTCTTCTTATATTTAGTTAGATTAATAGTGTTTCGGGAGTGTTTATTAACGATAAACGAAGATGCATCTATACAATCTCACCCTCCAAAAACCGACTGGCATCGTCTGTGCCATCAAT
>OU343223.1:4390313-4544030 GCA_910596185.1 Chrysanthemum makinoi | reverse complement strand
CCAAACGCTGCAGCTCCATTGTTTGCTGCTTTCATCATCCATCTCTCATACCCATCTGCGGTTTTCCTTCTGTTTTTAATCTTTTCTTCAGCTTCCTCAAGCGTAAGTTGCTTATACTGTGCAACTTTATTAAAGTTATACCTGCGGATCAAATGCAATACTTATTTATCCATGTGATATATAGGACTTAAATTAAATGTTTTCGAAACAATTTTCCGAAAAGGAGTTCGTGCATACCATGAACCAGCAGGGATGGCAACAAACTCCTTCCCCTGTAGCATCAGCAGGTAGTATGTTGCTGTCTGTGCGCCCTCGAGAACACCCTGATACTGAAATTGTCCAGTTTCGTCCTCCAAGAGCCATGGTTTGTTCTTGAATTTCTCCTACAAAATTGATACAAGATGAGCATTTGGCGTAAACAAGTAGAGAATACTTAACGGAGAAAAAAGTATATGTTAACGCATAGCGAGAGAATAATACCCTGAGGGTGTCTGTGATTTGACGTCCTTGTAGTCCTTCTTTCTGGAGAGACCACTTGTTGCTGTCGTTTTTCTTCTTAGAGAAACTCGGTAAACCAGTGACAAATCTTCCAATGAAGTAATTCTTTTCACTAGGTGAACTTGCACGCACATTGTATTCCTTTTAAATACAAGCCAAAGTCAGAAACAAACAATGTTGCAGATGACACGTATAACAGCGGTTGGTTTATTTAAAACTTAAAAACAACAAATATATATATTGGCATATTAAATGATCAGTCTCTACTCTGCACTTCCTTTTTCGGGATAATAGCTCAACTAACGTTAAGTCTATAGGGGGTGTTTCGCTAAGCTTATTCAACGTAAGCCCATTTGGGCTTATTTTTTATAAGCTCCAATTTTACGGCTTATTTTGAGACTTTTCGGCTTATATAAGTTTATCTGCCGTAATTTATAAGCTCCAATTTCATGGCTTATTTTGAGACTTGTCGGCTTATATAAGTTTATTAGACCAGTCTCAAAATAGGCCGTAAATTTGGAGCTTATAAAAAATAAGCCCAAATGGGCTTACGTTGAATAAGCTTAGCCAAACAGGGTAGTTGATTGGATAATAAACTATTATAAGGCGACTTGCAATGGTAGTTAACGAGGTCTAAACAGTAGCTAAAAATGTAAGTCTTAAAATGCACATATTATATAAGGCATACAATGGTAAGGAATAAAATTTATTTCGGCTCTCCCATTTAATGTATTTTCCCGAAAAAAAATTGCTTCGGCCCTCCCATGAAAAATTTTCTAGCTCCGCCATTGAACGTCATTATCATGATTGGCGACTTGCAATGGTAGTTAATTAACGAGGGAGTACGTCTAAACAGTATCTAAAAATGTAAGTCTTAAAATGCGCATATTATAAGGCATACAATGGTAAGGAATAGATAGTAATATATACCCTAATAAGGCGAGAGACGGTGGTACCGCAGTCGCGACACTTGTCTTTGCGCTCAGCCATGAGTTTACCACATTTGACACAGAGCGTCATGTGTTTGCAATTGCTTCCGTACAACTCATTCGGCGAACCGCATAAATCACAACACGCCTTTAGCATCAAATCAAACGACATCCCTGCAATAATTTTTAATATAAAATTAGGTTTTACAAAATTATTATTAAGGAGTTGTTATTTAGTGTGATGATTTTGAATTATTTATAAACCTGTTGTTGTTGTTGATTAGATCCGTTTGTTAATTATAATTTCAATATTGAATTTTAGGGTTTGTGATTTTGGGGGAGAAAAAAGTTTGTTACGAAGGCAAGGGGAGGGTGTCGGCTATTTATAGAGCTCTCAAGCTATTCGGATCCAACCGGGTCGCGCTCAACCCGACCCTTTTTTCTCTAATTAAGCCACGGTATCTTTGATAAAAATAGTGAGCAAGAGTAGACGCGCTAAGCCACTCTTATTCACCGTCACATACGCCTTTTACTGGACCCCACTCACCTTCAATTTTATAAACACACACTCTCACACACAGTTTATAAACACACACACTCATTGGCGAGGCCGCCACCTAGGAGTGGCGGCCTCCCTACCTTGTGATACTCCATGCTCTAAGAATGTCGATTTCTTTTACAAAAACGCTTTTTAACATGGTTCTAGTCACAGGAAAAAGCTTGTGGTTGATTAATCGCCGTTTAGGCTATTGAGTCATCGACTTTTGTAATTTGTATAAATCGGTTAAACAAATTGGTGAACCGTAGTCAACGACCGTCAAGGTTAAACTTGTTTAAAACTTGCAAATCTTGCCCAAAATACTGTAATCGCTGAAACTACTTTTAATCACTTATACTCGCTGTTTATATCTATTATAAGATGCCTTTACAAGCACATAAAATCTTGACTGGAATAACCAAAATTTGCCGTAAATACCTAAAACTTGTCACAAATGCCAATCATATTAATCACCGATTAATCCCGCCTGTACATATTACAACAACAAGGCATGAATGGTAATGGTGCGGGTTTGGGCTGGGTAGCTTCCCATCCCCAAACCGGATTAGCAACACTAAGCCCTAAACCCATCCCAATCCCCCATTCGGGATCTTATCGGCCTATTGCAGTAGACGCCTCAAACCGCTTGGATCCATGTTGTGGATCTTATTGGGCGCTTTTTGGGTGCCATGCTCCACCAAACACACGCTTTTCCTCGCTTAAATTAACTTTACACTATATTTTAGTAGTATGATTATATGAATAACGTGAAGGATTAAAAGCCCACTAATAATATATTAAGTACTAGTGTTGATAAGTATTCAACAAAATTAACATAAATAATGATAAACCATCCCTTAAACATAAATAATGGAAAACCACCGACCCACTTTATAACGCATTACTATTGTCGTTTAAGTTATTTACGAGAAAATAAGGTTTTACGACATAATTTTATATTTCGTTAAGTTGTCAAAATGGATAAGTGACCTTAGAAGACTAGTCATAAAACAGCGGTTATTCAGTATTTTGGACTCAACTTAGTGGATTTAGGGAGTATAGAACAAGGTCTACAAAAGTCTAGAACTGAACTTCAGCTCGATCGAACCCAATCCCACATAAAAATAGCCTTGAAGTTGGGTACTCAGGCTGTTTTCGTGGTTTTGGGCAGTTTTCAGGCAAGTTCACGAGGTTGTAGTTTATTCGTTATAGATCCATTTAACAAATGGTTGGACTTTTTTGAAAATAGGCCATGCCTACTTTACTTTTGTCACAGCTATTATTTTTCCATAACGGACTCTATCTATGAGATAAGCGGGCTTGAACATGGTCACCAAAAAATCTGGTTTGTTTTGAGCTGGGAAAAATAGTTTCGTCGTAACTTTAAATCAACGATCTTGGTCGCTTTAGCTCCGCTTCTTAAGTTCTTTATATCCCCGGTTTCGTATTTATTTATACTAACATATTTTTAGTACTTCGGATACTCTAGTTAACTTTTAGCACTCGATTTTACCTCTTGAAAGTCGTCTAACAGCTTTCTTTGTTTCAGAAAATTAGTTTCCGACACTCAACTTAAAACTAACGTAGTTTCTTCATTATATGTCCGCTTTTATTCAAGCGACCACGTTCTCGTAATTGAGTCTATTTTCTATGTTTCTACTCAAATCTTACTTCCAACTTACTGGTTTTTCCAGATTTAACCAAATGGGACAGCTTTATATAAATATGTTTCAAAGTGTATTTTCTAGTTTTTAAATCATTCCCATTTACTTTCAACCACTTCAAAACTACTCTAGCTCTACCACATTCTCAGTTAATTTCCAAAATAATAAATTTGAGCTTAATAACAAACTTTGACATGGAAAATAGCGGGTTGTCACACCATAAGCCCCTCTTGTGCTTTAGTTTGGGCTTTTCTGATGGATTGAATCATTGAAAAGGGAAACTGATATTTCAACCTTATGACTTTGTAAGTTTACTATAAAATAAAGGAAAAATTCCTTAAAATGTAGTATTTATTAAATAATGAAGTTGGCAGACCTCTGTTAAAAAAATTTAGTATGCGAATTACAAGTGTGAAATCTATGTAGACGAATAAGTAAATACGCGGCTAACTATTCATTTCAGAGAACTTTGACTGTCAACATAACACAACTACTAAAACTTCAAAGATACTTGCAATATATGTGTTAATTCAACTAAAGTTCGTTTTCTTGATGATGCAAAAGTATATAGGTGACTATGACATAAACATGGATACTTTTTTTTACTGAAAACGGGTAAAAAATTGCATCAGTTATTATAATCTGTCCTGTGCTTAATTATGAATAAGATCAAGGTAAAAGTTATTAGTCAACTAGTGACATATTACGCTGGTTACTTTTTTAACCATCATGTTCAAGCTTCTGAAACTGGTGCAGCCTGTCCAATTGGAAACTTAGAAATGAATAGATTGAATGGAGTAGAAGGTGCATTTACGACTGGTTCTTATCTTACGTTATATATAATGTCTGGCGTGACTACCTACCCGAAAAACTAATGAAGACTTGGACATAAGCATACAAGTGTGACAATTTATGTATTTTTTTGCCAACTCTTATCATATTAGTCTAGGGGTGAGCAAAACCGACCGAACGAATCCCGCCCCGATCCCGAGTCCCGATCAGTTAGTCGGGCTTTCGGGGTCGGGAGTCGGTTTCGCTTTTCGGTTAGTCGGTTTCGGGCTTGTCGGATCGGTCGGGACGGGCCGAAAACCAAAAACAAAACCGATCAAATCGAATCCCGCCTCGATCCCGTCCCGAATCATGTTAGTCGGGCTTGTCGGTCGGAGTTTGTGTTTGCCGGCCTTGTGGATTCGGTCGGGCCGTCGGAAATTAGTCTAGAACTAATTAACAAATACCTTGTGTCGCCAACTACAGTCATAGTTGGTATCACATTAACTGTAACCTAATCACAACTACACTAGTTCCTTGGTCGTTCAACTCGTTTTGCACTATGTGGTCCTAGCAACATTTGTTTCAGACGAAGTCCACCTTTTCACTTTTCACCATTTTATTCCTGGACCTGCACAAGAGATAAAAAGGAAGCCATCCGATGGAAAGGCACCAACGTTATAAGACATCTATATTTAGAAGTCATTTTATCCATCAACGCAACCAATTCCGACGTGATTCTAGAGAATTATATATATATAAAACATAAACATATCAAATAAGCTGAAGGGCAGAAAAGTGTATTTTGAAACATACAATATGTAAAGAAACGAACAACATAATATTAGCACATCAAAACAGCCAAAATTCTACATGTTTGCGCCAACAAACAATAAGATGCTTTGACATTATAGTCGATCACATTTTGTCACCTCTAGTAGTTAGAATAAGACCGCTAATGCCTACTCTAAATTTTCCTAATTCAACACATTTTGCCCAAATTCTGACAACCAAAAGATTACCAAATTTGGTCTCTTCTCACCAAGAATTTTGACCAAAACAAGACTACAGAGCAAGGAAAACAAACTCCTCAACAGCCGAAATCTCATCAATCTTCTTCAAAGCCTCTTTGCTCGGTTTCTCATCAACAGCAATCACCATGACTGCTTGTTTTGTGGGGGCGACCCTATCGACACTCATAGAACTAATATTCACATTTTCTTCACCCAATATACTTGTAACACTGCTAACGGTATTAGGCTCATCAACTTGTCTACAAAGTAAAATATGACCATCCAATCTCACACCCGCCTCAAATGCACCTACTTTCGTCAAACGTGGGACCCCATCTTTGACCCTTCCTTGCAATTTTATGTCCCCGAACTCGGATACTGCAGTTGCAAAACGTGATTTGACGTTAGCTATTCGAACTATGATTTCGAGTGGCTTCTCAGAGGACTCGCCTAATATGTCCTGTTCTTTCTGGATACCTTTGGCGACCATACTGCAGACTAACGGGGTGTCGTTATTATTTGTTGCTCTTGAGGATGTGTATGTTATCTTTACAGATTCAGCACCACTTTTATCCGCTACCAATTGTACAGCTAACCTATGAAGTTTTTCAGCAAGGGTAACATACAAATCTGTAAGTACCTGCAACAAAGGTCATAACATCAAAATGCATAACGTCACTAGAAAGTTTTGAAAGAAATAAATTCTGGACAGATGTTTTAGGTTTTCTTTTGGGAAAAAAATGGCCACAGAAGGAGTTGAAAGCTTGAGGCTGACAAAGTTTTAACGGACTATAATTAGAAACCGTTTTTGTGGTTTGGAGCATTTAGTGGTAGTTCTATAGTAAAAAGATCAAGGGCGGCCTGAAAGTACTCCAACAGTTTTAACCAATTCATAAAATGGGTCTATCGAATTGGGTTTGATCTCAAACGGGTCAAAAAGTTTAGGTAAAAAGGAAAGGCTGTTGAACATGTCAAAAGTATCCCTCACTTCATTTCTAATACATACACCCTATCAAATCCTTTTTAACGTTTATATTAGTCTTGTAAAAACACTCTTTTGTACTCCTAAGTAATGCATAAAGTTACAATAACAAATTTTGATAAATGGACAAAAAGACCGCTTTTGACCTTACTACTACACTGACCAAACTATCCTTTATCACCACCCTCAGTAACACTAATCAATGCACAAGCTGCCCAATTTTGCAATAAAATTGTTCTGATGGTGATTCCGTATTTTAATAAGAACCTGCATCTTATTGCTTATTACTGTTCCACTGATCTAGTCATTCTGGTAATGTGTAAAAGATTTATAAGATGGTGCAAAATATGATGTTTTTGCCAAAAGTTGTACTGAACTTTGTAACCATGATTGAGATTTATCCGTATATACTTACCATTGGGCGAGTGAGTACCAAATCATCATGTAGCAAATTATCACGAGAATCATTTTGGACCCTGATGTACCTTAAAGTGTGATTGATCTTAAACACAGAAGTGGCAATTGCTTGCTCGCTAAAGGGACAACCCCTCAATTTTAGCTCTCTTAGTTTTGGGCACCCTTTTGATAGCTCCAGAAGCCCTGCATCAGATTCTCCCGTGTAGCTTAGAGATAGATATATTAGATTATGACCATACTCTCCAATGTATCCTAAACCCACATCCGTCAATCCACCAACACAAAGACCAATATCTAGCCTTTCAAGTTTTCTGCAACCCGCTAGTTAGCTAGCTCGAACCCCTTGTCTAGCGGTAAATCTGTTATACCGTCTTCAGCATTCAACCATATACGTAAATCACGCAGATTCTTCAAATGAGTTCCTACACACTCGAGAGCTTCATTTGAAATATCTGAGATTGTAACTTCTAAATACTCCAAATTGATACATCCTTGAGCCAGAGCAATAAGTCCAATGTGAGTCACATCCTGAAAGTGGTAAAGTTTGCCAATTTCTTGCAAAATGACCAATAACTTGCAATCCAATATCTCCACATATATCACCGCTCTAGAACTTCCAAATTGGGACACCTCTCAAACAAGGAACATTGGCAATTTTCTTCATAATCGAGATCCAATTCCCGTAGCTGATTGAGATATCGGTCTAGAAAAGAGAATGAAGCTTCCTGCAACTCTCGACACGTAAACCACGTATTCGGGGAATTCAAAACTATAATCCCAATTTTCATCAATAACCCCGCAACCAAAATGATCGAGCTTCTTAGCATACTTAAAGACTTTTCTGAAATCACTTAAAGATCGTGGAGAAATATTCAGAGATACTAACGACTTGCTACATTTCTTTGCAAGACGTGCAACATCTTTCATATCGTACATACCAAAGGGGGAATTAAAAGTTAACGACTCCATAACCGTGTTACTCAAAGCCAACTCATGTAACCATTTCCCAGTTGGCCTGTATTCCTTTTCTATCCAGTTATCTTCTAAACGCAAACTTCTCAAATCAGTACAACACCTAGCGACATCCACTAAACCATCCTCTGAAAACATTTTACACCCACGAATCTCTAAACTCCTTAAACTAGGACCTCGGGTTTCCGCCAAGCGTTTGAGATCAGAAGCAGACACAACCATGCTCCGGATGGATAGAGATTTCAAACGCTCAAACTTAACGGCTATCTCTTGAATCCATGAGGTGACTGGAACACAACATTTCTGACCACGATAAAATCCATTGGAATAAGACTTGAGTGTTAACGACTCGAGATTGGGGAATCTATGGCTTAAACGAGAAGGTTCAGGGAGGTAATGCACGTGGACGGTTAGGTGTTTACGCGTTAAAGAATCGATATCGAAATATTTCCTAGAGACTAATGAAACAGAATTAAGGTCATCCGTGTCTTGTATGTATGGAATTACACAATCTAACACTAACTCCGTATTTTTTTTAATTTTCTTTTTGGTAATGAATTCATCCATATTTTTAATTAATAAATGAGAAACAACAACAAGAGTCTTACCAGAGAGAGTGAGTTTTGGAAATGGGGTTTTTAGGGTTTGCAATTCAATTTCTTTTCATTTGGGGAAGAAAATCCTTATGGTGATGAAGTATTATTACTCCGGGTTCGGGTTATTTAACAAGAAAGTATTATGGTTTAAGTTTGGGCCTAGCAAAATAAACAAACATTTATGTTGGGCCTGGGCCATATCTATCAAGTATTATTAGTCCGGGTTCGGGTATTTAAAAACCCGGTTCGATGAGTTACATAAATTGTTGTTCGAGAAAAGTAAGAAATACGGGTATTACCATCGACGATCATGAATGAGTTACACAAATTGTTGTTCAAGAAAAGTAAGAAATGGCTGTATTACTCCTGGGTTCTGATGCAAGATTGATCTGTTGTTTAATTGCCAGGCAATTATGGCACACCTCTTTCTAACGAGAAGCTATAACTCTTTCTCATGAGGTCGACTACGAGAACGTTGTTCGTGTGTCATTGCAGTAACGCACCTGCAATGTGAAGATAATCAATAACATACAAATTTCAAACAAGTTACCTGATATCACTTTGAATCGGTAATCACTTTCAAAAGTAAACTATTCAACCCTAATGTCTAATTCATTTAATATCTACTTGAGATAAGACCAAATGTATTGTTAATAATTAGGCACAAATCAATAACCCTTTGCTACAAGTGTTTATGTTTTCTCAGATGTCTATCATGATGATCGATATCCTATTTAGGAAATTACTTTAGATAGTCCAATTGAATTACATGATTAATCCGCCATTAATCGCTTCAATTATCCTCATTATAGCCGAGGATGGTTATATGACCAATTAAATGTGGTCATAAAAAGCAGCTTGTAACAATCACTTCAAGAAGACTAACTTAGTACTTATACTAGTAGTACTAACTTAGTAACAAGCAAGACTAACTCAAAGGACAAACAATACTAACTTAGTAACAAGCAGACTAACTTATGTCCAGCAAAGACTAATCAAACACCGTGCAAGTATCTAACTTATAACCAAAGAAGTATTAACTCACCCATAAGTTACTCCCCGATGAATACCATTCACCCAGAAAGGTCACCCAAGAGTGAATCCCACTCAACTTCATCGACATTGAACATTACTTAACAACTAAAAGAGTCGTGGTGTTCAGACCTGAGGTGTACACTGCACTCCCGACCCATTACCATGTATGAACTAATCCCACAAGAAAGACTAAATTTTCCAACAATCCTCCCAAATTTAGTTCACTTCCTTGCATGAAAAAATTAAACTTTAAACAAAAAATGTGCATAAACTAAAAATATCCTCGGGATTGAATTTCCATCTTAGTACATTACACGCTAAAATATTTGAGAATCGTGGTGTTCTAAGAATTGAACCCTTCAACCCATTTGAATACTGAAGATAAAATACACATAAGTTTTCAAACGCTTAAAAGCTCCCCGACACTATACAAGCCATGTGTCCATATCCAAATTCATAAACGCTTGTTGAGGATCGCTTTTATGATATGGTGAATCTGATGTCTTGGAAGATGGAAGAACATCTTCATCATGTTAGAGAGAGAAAGTATAAAGAAAAGGGAGAGAACTATGGGTTTTATTTATGAAAAGTGTTACACTAGAGTCTCACCCTCCTAGGAAAGTCTATGAGGGTATTTATAGCTAAACACATACAACTATGACTATATGACATAACAAACCCATGTGTTTTAGCTAACAAAGATAGAAATGTAATCCCGCCAATGTCGCTCCATTTACGAAGTTAGAGCGATTCCAACAATCTTCCCCCATTTGACGACGAAGTGGATTACTTACAACATTTCCTACAATTATAAAAAAGCAAAAGAAAGGTCTTCATAAGCTCTTCAAATGCCGAGGATGATGAAAGTTTATGTTTTTCTTCTTCTTATACCTCGACTTGAGAACCGCTTTTAATACTTGTAGGCAAATGATGTAATATGCATGAATTGATTAACTTCCCCAAATCATGCCGATGTCTTAGCAATTTCTCCGCATACTTTTTTGGCGAAGCTTCAATCAGCCTTTCCAAATCACAAACGCCTTCATCGATTAAACTTTGATGTAGTGAACATTTCCTCTAACTTTTGAAATTTTCAAGACGCGAACGGAATTTGTAGATGAGCAAAACCACACAAGGTAAATATGACTTATCATGAAAATCCATTCTGGGGTAACATGCAAGAAATCAACAAGATTTTCACGATGTAGATGCTTCACACCAAACAAACCGCTAAAAACTAAAATGAAACGACTCCCCTAATGTTGCGGCTCATCTAATAATAGTTACTTGTGAATATGCAATTACTCGATAAAAATGATCGTGTGTGAGGCATCATAACATCATATTTAGGTAACTTCACACACGATAACTCAAGAAAGTGAGACGATAACACCAAAGTAAGAAATTTAAACCACATATCATCTCATTTCTTCCCCCGACCAAGAAATTCATGAAAGAGAGAGTTTTCGCAAAAGTCGCCAAAGAAGCAAGACCCCTGCATAACTCTTTCCCCCTATGATGTTTTCAATGAATCAGAATCATACACCACGTATGTTGATGATAAATTGGAGACCCGTCTTCAAAATCAAAGGTAGGTACTAATTGATGTGCTTTTGTATTTCAAACGAATCAAAGGAAGATCTTAACATAATTGTTATGAATCTAACCTTTATATTTGTATATTTACCGAAGCTATGCTTCAAAATAGATCGGTGAAGATATAACTCTTATGGCTCATGTCTTTGGACGACCTTTAGGTCACACAAAGAGGATAAATCTGAGATCTAACAAGATTAATGAGAGATGATAAGTGATAGTTAGGGTTTGGTTGTGTTTAGTTTAGATTCGGATTGTAATAGATGTTTGGCCTTGGGAAGTGATAGATCTGTGATGTAACAAGTTCACACATGAAAATCTTTTAAAGATTTGATATACAAGTGAACTATAACCTAGATCTTTAGTCCTCTTTGATTGTTGTTGTAGAATGAAACGAGGAAAGGTAATAACATTGTTGTTGTTAATCCTCCTTTATGTTTCGTGATATAAACTTGCTTATGCTTAACAAATCTATGAGGATATTTTCTTCGTTATTAGGATCGTAAAGGTCTAAGGATTTCATGAACCTCACTTAAAAAGAAAAGTAAACCGAGATCTTGTGAAGTTACATCTTGTCATTTAGACTAATGGTATATTCCAGGTCAAAATGATTTGTTGGTATTATTATGAGGTCAAGGTCCGTTACTATAGCTTATCTCCTTCTCTCGCTTTTAAGCGTAAACCAAGAAAACCTTTAGGCGTAAAGATCTTACGCGATAATCCTTTTCTTACTCGTGAAAAACATCTTACGCCGAATCGATCTTCTTTTGTCTTGAAAGTTTATGCGTAAACATAAAGGTTTAGGCGAATAATTCTACGATAGGGTTCTTAGGCGTAAACGAAAAGGTTATGCGTAAATGTCTACCCTTATGCGTAAAACGATTCTTACCAAGGTTACGCCAGAAATTGGTTCTACGGTAACTTTCCAAGTTACTCATAACAAACCAAGATCCTTAGCGTAAAAATACCCTTTGACTTTTCTCGCTCCGTAAAAAGCATAAAAATGCTTTTATTTTAACCCGCTTTGACCATAATTTAATATACCCAATTGGTACAAAAGACATCAAGTTTGGACGTATAAATGACCAAAACCACAAAGAATGAAAACTCAGATGACTTTTAATATTTGACCGTGATACACATAACTTGTAAAAAATCATAAACCCAAGAAATATTATGAAAGGTTAAAACTTTGTAAAACAAATTTACAAGAATCATTTTGACAAGATACTACATCACCAAAATCAACCATAACTAAAACCGACCTTGCTCTTGATACCACTTGTAGGATCGCTTTATGGGTGATATGAATCGAGGTCTTGGTAGATGGAAGAACATCTTCATCATGTTAGAGAGAGAAAGTATAGAGAAAAGGGAGAGAACTATGTGTTTTATTATTATGAAAGGTGAAATTACACTAAGAGTATCACCCTCCTAGGAAAGTCTAGGAGGGTATTTATAGCTAAACACATACAACTATGACTATATGACATAACAAGCCCATGTGTTTTAGCTAACAAAGATAGAAAATTTAATCCCACAATGTCGCTCCATTTACGAAGTTAGAAACGATTCCAACTTTAAGAGCCAAAAGTCCTAAGCTCCTCAAGGCAAAACTTCAACATTTACATAGGTGGTTCCTCTTATTCACGCCGCCAAGCACTTTTTAAAGAAATTAACCATTAAGAAGTAAAGACTTCATCCTCCTTTGTGTTCTCGAGCACAACCTTGGGATGTATGTAAACATGTGCTCCAAGCATTAATCAATGTCAAACTTTCCACATTGAACTCATTCCCCAAGTTTCCTCGTGAGGAGTCAGTGTCTTATCATTCGTGACTAAGTGGACTTAAACCCATCCCTTTAGCGTGACTTTATAACCAAGTCTCTAGCCAAACCCTTCTTCAAGTGATCAGCTAAATTTTGTTGAGATCTAACAAACTCTATAGATACCACCCCATTCATGATAAGCTCAATAATCATGTTATGTCCGACATCTAAGTGTCTAGACTTCCCATTGTACATCGGCTATGCTTTACCAATGTAGCTGCACTATCACAACGGATAGACATAGATGCTATAGGTTTAGGCCATAATGGAATCTCAAGCAAGAAGTTTTCAACCATTCAACTTCTTTACCAAGAAATGCTAAGACCACAAATTCGTGATTCCATTGTTGAATGGTGGTGCAAGTTTGCTTCTTGGATGCCCAAGAAATTGCACTTCCACCAAGTAGGAATACACAACCACTGGTAGACGAATTGTATTCAGATCTTGTACAGGTCATGGCATACATAAAAGTACCATTACCCTAGTACTTAAGTTGAGATACGTTGCCCTTATTAGGCATCAGCCTTCTCACAAGTATCCATGGGTGTACTCATCGAGTACAATCAAAGTAACTGAATTTCCTCAACACCTTCTCAATATAATGAGACCGAGAGATAGAAATTCTTTTTACTTTCATGTTTAACTTATACCAAGGATAACATCACCTCCCCATGTCCTTCATGGAGAACCTTGATGACAGAATTCTTTTGTCGTCAACCTCGATTTTGGTCAGCCACAAAGATTAGCATGTCATCAACATATAGACAAATGATGACCTTTAAGATTCATCAAATTTGCTATACACACTTTTGTTAGCTTGGTTAAGAACATAACCACTAGACAAAACCACTTCATCAAATTTTGATGTCATTGCTAGTGCCGCTTTAGTCCATAAAGAGACTTAATCATTACACACCTTGTTTTCATTGCCGTGCATGATGAAGCCCTAAGGTTGGTTCATATAAACCTCCTCATCCAATTCACCATTTAAGAAAGTTGCTTTCACATCCATCCGATGAATAATCGACATGAATAGATGCCAAAGCAATCGCTAGCCTTATGGTACCGACAATGAGCCACCGAGACATAAGTATCAAAATAGTTTATCCCCACTTTTTATTTAAAGCCCCAATGACTAGTCTAGCCATGGCCCAAGAAAAGACTTCTTGTAAAGTGTCTCAATCATCGCAAACCTCTACGACTTCCTCTTGATTTCTCTTGCTTTTTGTTCGGTGGGAGTATTTCCTTTGCCGTGTATTCATGTATTGGGGTTATCCACGGTACCCCTATTCTTCCACTATTGCTAGTAATCGCTACCTCTTCTATTAACTTTTGGTTGAGCTCTTCCACCAAAGACTTGCTTTTTCAGATGTGCTGAACCGTAGACTTATTTTACTTTAGGGCCCCGCTTTGTTTTTGCTTCTAGAGACTTGTTTGATTGAGAACATTCGAAAATTGCTCAAGAGTGTCCTTACCTTTCCGTGTATTGAATCATCCCGACTCTTGGCTATATATCCATTGACCCGGTTAGCTACAAGCTTGAGTCTACTTTTGCTTGCAAGTTCTTAACTCCCATTTGTTTGCTATCCTTAACCCAGCGATTAGGGCCTCATATTCAGCCTCATTGTTTGTTGCTCCAAAGCGGAACCTTAAGGCATAAGTTAACTTCGCTCCCCTGGTTCACAAGATTAGTCCCGCTTCCACAACCATCTATGCAAGATGAGTCGTCCATGAACAAGATCCATGGTCAATGGAGCTCCTTCTACTTCCATTGAGTCATCCCTTAATCATCTTTGACGCTTCTACTATGAAATCCGCCCGTGATTTGTCCTTAACCGATACTCTGGCATGTATTGTATGTCATATTCTCCTAACTCAATGCTCCATTTCTATTCCGCTTCCATGCACCGGTTTTGACAAGATTTGCTTTATTACCGATCTGTGATAACTACAATTGTATGTGCTTGGAAGTATCCTTCTCGCCGCTGTAGCATGTACCAAAGATAATACTAGTTTTTTCCGGGTGTTTAGTTGATTTTCTGACATCGCAGGCTCGCTTACAAAGTATACCTGTTTGCTTGCCTTCCTTTCTTGCCATTAAGACCTGATCACCGCTTCTTTGTCCGCCGCAAGATATATGATAAGTTCCTCCTTTCGGGCCATGAGGTCTTGGAGGTCTCTATCATCTTTACATTTGCTTAAAAGCTTCCTTCGCTTTTTGTCCACCAAAATCACTTTTTGTACACTTCTTGAGTGTTTTAAAGAAAGGTAGTGATTTCTCAAATGGATTTAGCCAGAACCTATTTAAACTTGCCAGTTTCCATTTAGTTTATGAACGCCCTAAGGCATTTTCGGATGGAGGTTTAATACCGCTTCTTTATCCGGGCATACTTTGATTCCTTTTGTTCATGGTGTATCCCGGAAACATTCCTTCTTCCATTCCGAAGGTGCATTTATTAGGATTTAGCTTCATATTTATTTCTCTTAAGGTTTTAAAGGTTTCCCCGATGTCCCTTAATATTTCTTCCTCGAGCGTGCTTTGATTAATGTGATCATCACATACACTTCTAGATTTGCTGATTGCTTTTGAAAGCCTTATCTACCAATCATGGGTATGTTGCTCCGTGATTCTTTAATCCAACGCATTTTGGTATAACATAATAGTCCCTAACTTGTACTTAATGTTGTTTTTTCCTCATATACCTTTGCCATTTTTATCTGGTGATAACCCTTATATGCGTCCAACAAGCATTTGAAGGGATATTGTTAATCCAAGATCCGGACTCAACTAGGGTATGAGTGACATTGATTGATTGATGCACAGTGGAATAATGATAACACAATCAATATCACTAATAAGGTTTTCTTTATTAAAACATAAAGAAACTAATACTACTACTACTACTAAACGCTCTATGCGTTAATTAGACTCTCATTAGGAGAAGTCTACTATGAAATAAAATGAAAGGATGAGTGAGTAACCCTAGCCGCCATCCCTCTTATATAATAGAGGAAGGTTACAAACCCTATCTTACTAGAAAAGCTAACTATTACATATTAGGTCCTCATTGTTTCTTCTTTTTTCATTCTTGCTCGTGGTTTTGTAAACATCAAATCTATAATTCCCAACAATCTTCCCCTATTTGATATTACAAAACAACCTCGTGATAAGAAACAATGCTAAAACATGTCATCACAAATAATAAGCTGCACATCATGAATCTTCTTCCCCTTTTTGCAATCATCTAATAGGGGTCTTGTGCAACTTGTAGACTCTTCCCCTCAAGTGATGCATGTAGATGGTAAGTATATAAACCATAAGCTTCCCCTTAAAATTATACTAACCATCTCAATCAATTCTTTTTTTTTTATTACAACTAAACAAAATAAACAAAGCGTAACAACAGAGAAATCAAATCAGCAGCAGAATCCAATAGTCTACCAGTAGGAACAGAGAACCAGTAGAAACATCAACGTATGCGTCTTATATCTTGCACTATCCATGTCACTCCAAACTCGGATGAGATACTAGCAAATATGAGCATTAAGCACCTGTAATATGTAGATCACACCCCTTCACTAACACTGAGCACTACAACGTAACTCCTTAAAGTGTTAGTAAATATACGCATTAAGTACATTTAATCTATAGATCTCACCCCTTCACTAGAATCATCAAGTCTTTGTCACATCATTAACGTACAAACAAGTTATCTCAAAAGTGTAACACCCACTTTGAGATATGATAAGACACGCACTGATCAACCAAGAGGAACTCCAAAACAACTAGTAAAACTCGACAGCAGTAACAATCGTAAAACCAATACCTTCAGCAGAAACCGATCAGTAGAAATGAAACAATGAATCAGCAGAAACAGTAACTCGTGTGAATAGACCAATCGGATTCCTCTCTTGCTGTCTCATGTGCAGACCCATCATTGACAAGAAAAACCAATTCAACCCGTACAAATAATGCCACAAATCACATAATGGAGCCCATATGTATTGCGTTTTAAATAAAACCGCTCGTATTACCACATTTAACTCGAGCCCCATGTCAGATCAAACAAAATATCCTTCCATGTAAACAGCAAGAAAGTCAGCGAGTATGTGGACCCACGTGGAATAGAAATAAACACACTGAATTCGTCCCAATAAAACCTCCCAAGCCCACGTGATCTCACAAATAAAGTAGAACCAATTTGTGTCTTCCACCGATATTGATAATACAAAGACCAATCACATTCATGAGACACCATAACAAACATGCACCTTGCCACACTAAATCATATACCCTATGTGATGAATTAATGCTTACTTGAAGCATCAACAGAAACATAAATCACACATCACTGCACCAAATTGCGTACCAATCACAGACATATGCACCACCATATCCAACGTGAGATGTACCGAAAGTCATGGAATTTGACTTGGTTAAGTTCCAGTTTCCTGACCTTGAAAGATCTTTAGAAACTGCAGTATTAGAGGATTGTTCTCACATATCAGTAGCAAAGAACCAAGAATAATCTCATCTCTATGATGATCAATCTTTGAAACGCCAGGTCTTTGCAGCAACACATGACATAGTGTACATCAATACTTATTAGTTGCATACTATTCTCATCACATCCAGGTGTGTTAACTCCCGTGAGAGGTGAATCATTGAAAATAATGGATTTGATGTCTCTTTACCAATAGTCATTACTACTGGAGTAGCTGATAACGCTACACGCGTCGTTCGGGGTCAAGGAAACTTCCTTTTCTTCGAGCAAGTTTTATAACACCCTAGGCAGTGTACCTAATCGTTGTAGTGTAGTAATTAGGGTAAGCCACGGGTATTGATATCGTTCTCTAGGGGAATAGGAATGCTAGTAAGGAGTTACTACGCTAAGGTTAAGGTTGAGGAAGATTATTTTTTATCTTTTTATATTTTATGAAATGGAAAGGTACGAATCTCGGGTATTGGATTTGGGGGTTGGTATTTCTACCGATTACTCTACTATTATCTAATTATCTAAACTAAGGTTGTGGGAGTCTATGTCTAATTAATGTGTGCTCGTATGATAGTTTAAAGATGTGTTTACTTAGTTTGTATTACTCCTTAATTATCTCCTATTGATGGTTGAGTTGTCACGTCCTTATTCTTAGTTGCTTGTGTGTCTAAAATTGTAGGGTATGCGTTTCTCCCTAACTCTTTGAACTTACCAAAGGGTCTCGCCTACAAACCCACTAGGGATGATAAACTCCTACTCTAAGACGCTCTTTGGATGGTTTAGCCTACAACTACTCAGGTAATTATATTCTAAGGTTCACAAAGATGAATCAAGCATTAAGTACACAACGAATGACCTATCGCATTACTAGATCATATATCAACTAAGATAAGAAACAACCAATCAATATTCAATAATTAAGTTTCATACTTCCTAAGCAAACACACAAATAAATTAGCCGGACATGGAGAACATGCAAGCATACACACAAATAATCAAAGACATAATTGAATTAATGAAGTAAAGACTTATCTTGATGTAAGATAGAGTTTAAAACCCTAAAATACTGTACAAGACACCTTAGGTTCGGTTTTAGGTTTTACCCAAAAAGACTCTCTACAAAAGACCAAAAATTCGATTCTATATATAAGATTACAATTGCGACGCGTCACCTTATTTTTAGTGACGCCGTCGTGTCGCCGTCATTAGGGTTTCGTCTTGGCCACGTTAACCTTGCGACGGCGTCACCTTATGTCCGTGGACGCCGTCCTCTTCACTCGACGCCGCCCTGATTGCATCTAGGCCGCCCGAGTAGCGACGGCCTACTCTTTACAACCGGACGCCGTCGCTGAAAATACGAAGTTTTGGGTTCTCGGCCCACAAAATCTTGGGACGGCGCCGCCAATAGCACCTGACCGCCGCCTTCTATTTTCGCAGCCGTGAGTGTCTCGATTCGACTTTGGCCATTTTCTTCATATATTCGCTTTTCGTCCAAATAAGTGCCATTCCAAAGATTTTGCCTTCACGAGACCTACAAAGTGAAAAGGAACGATATTAAGCAATAACGGATACAAAAGTGATCAAATAAGGACTTAAACGACCCCTCAAAATGGTACCTTTTAAAACCTTATCAGTAGCCAAATGTTTAAGTTCGAAAACTATGGTACACTGATAACCATCTGATTTATTTGCAAACCGTAAACCATATAAACGGATTTGATGTGTCTTTACCAGAGCCGCTTTGCTCAGACTAGTCAATTCTTAAAATTGGTGAATTGATAACCAAATATGGATTCAGTTGCCTTTACCACAAGCCATATACTTGTGGGCTAGCCAATTATTGGATTCCAAAAAGGAATATACCATGGTGAATTGATGACCATACAACTCTCAGCAATTAAGCATGGGTGGTTGCAGACCCTATGATTTTGAGCAAATCATTACAGATATCAACAGATTTGATGTGTCTTTACCAAAGTTGTGCCCTTTGGACTAGCCAACCCTTTGATACACACAATGTATATCTGGTGAGTTAAAGACCATCAGCAAAATATAACAAACCTGTAAAAGAAAGTTAGTTTTTTTTTCTTTTTTTTCTTTTTTTTTAACTAAGAAAGTTAACAAACAAAACAGAACAAAATAAACAATACAAAGGGCTGTACATACAACAAAAGACAATGTAGAATACCGCATTCATGATGAAGATGTAGCTTGAGCTTGCAGAAGTTGAGTCTTGATCAATCCAACCAGCGCTCAAAGATCCGATCTTTCATTTCCCATGGATCCGAGGAATTTCCAACTTCGACACAAAGATCCTTTCCATAAGTCTCTTGGACAATGGATAAATTCTTTCAAAGAAACATGCAGACTGTGATTCCACCCTTTATCTTAACTACATGCACACGAGGTAGGGGATAAAATCTCCAGGACTCAACTTGCCACAGGTGTGAGTTCTTCCAAATGAAATGTCCTTTACCATTGGGAGATGGAGAGTTAATCAGGACATGAAGATCTCCCAACAAGCACATCCCAGAACCTTGTGGTGCAGAATTGCAGTAATGTTTGGTGACGAGAGTGTACAGAGTAAGTATATATGCCCTGTCAACCAAATGGAGTATTTCCTTCAAAAAGGTGAACTCCATTGAAGATTTGTCCGATCGATGAATGACATTCATCTCACCATTTATTAGAGACCACTGGACCAACACATTTTGATATCCCTCAGGAAAATCATTAGCAGACCCTTCTTTAATAAAGGTTGAGTCATCAGCCTTTAGGTCCAAAGGAACATGTTTGGGTGATGACTTATTCTTCGATGCATGAGCCCTCGCTTTTCTCACAGATCTTCTCAGAGATGTGTGTTTTCTCTTGGCCATTCTCTTCATCCTTCTATCAGGGAGATAGATTTCCAAAGATGGAAAATCTTTGGTTTCTTCATTAACTTCTGTAGAGGGACTTGAAGAAGTAGATGTGGATTTAGGTGAGACATTATCACGAAGGGTATGCATTCTTTCAAGCACCTTTCTTGCCTTTTTAGCTTTGACAGTTGTGGTTTTAGATTCTTTAATCGAACCACCTCCTTCTGTATCAGTAGATCCCACAGATGGAGCGTAAGCTTGTACATTTAGTGCTTCAAGAAATGGTGGTCGGTTCAAACAGATGAGATCTTTTCAGTTGAGCTAGTGACTTCTGAAGAAGTTTCAGCAGAAACAACAGTAGGTTCAGCAGAAGTAACCTGGTCATCTTCCCTAACCAAAGTACTTTCATTTGCAGCAGCAGATGCCACATTTGGGTTAGATGAGGGCAAAACTGGTGCTTCAGGGGAAACAACTGATGGTTCAGCAGAAGGAACCTTGTCAGACGAAGGAGTGGCTTCAGAAGTTGCTTCAGAAGAAACCATTTGAGGGATCGTCTTTGGTGGAATATCATCAAAATTATCCACTATCTCAACAAACTTGGGTCTTTTGGCCTTTGGTGCAACTTTATTTCCAGCAATTCTTTTCAAGTTGGAAGATGGTGTTAAACCAGAGGAAGAAGTCTTCATAATCATATTGTACAAGTAAAACAATCTCGCATCAGGTAATGCCACGACTTGCTTCATTGTTAAACCATGGTTAAGCACAGTACAACTTTGATTTTTCACTGCAATCCTCATCTATGTTTTCTTCTGAGCTTCAGTAAGAGGTCTCTCTCTCTCTTTGCCTTATTCTTTTCAGTACTCAGGGCTTTCCTTTTCGCAGCTGCTTCTTGCTTCCTTTGTTCTCCAAGCTCCATCATTCGAGCCACAAAATTTTCATCATCAAAGTCCGCACCTAAGATGCTTTAAGCCAGTGAAGGATTTGAAATGGTTTGCTAAGTAATAGCATCCCATTGTGCAGCAGGCATCTGAGTAGCTAACACATCCAATTTTCTTCGTCTCTCAGGAGGCAAAGAAGAAGTAGATTGATCTTCAATCTGTTTAGCCACTTCTTCACTTTTCTTCAACTCAGCAAATTCAGAGAACCTTCTTTCTTGTCCTTGCCTTTCCTCTTCACTTACTAGATCCAAGCCAAGATCATCTTCAATCAGTGCTTCCTTTGCATGATCATTAGGCTTCTTAGCACTCTCATCTTCAATAATAGCACGTGCTGATTCTTGTATGACTGAAGATTTACCAAGTTCAGCAGCAATATCTGACATTGCAGTATCAGCAGATGCAGCTTTGATAACCTCTAGTTCCTTGGATACTTCAGTAGATCCTTTATTCAAGTAAGATCTCTTTCTTCTGTTATAAAGAACAGGTTCCTTCTTCTTTGAGGATTCAGCAACCACTGAGGAAGGAACAACTATCTCCTGAGCCACATCAGCTAAGATATTTAGAGAAGCAAGCCGAGAGTCCTCATCCTCCTCATCAGAAGAAATGACTAACTTCCTTTTGCTACTCTTTTCAAGTCGCTCCTCTAGGTCCTTAACTTTATTCTGCAGTTCCTCAATCTTATCACCAAGAGTAGACTTGGTCTCTGTAAGCTCCTTTTTGAGATCAGTCACCTCAGCTGCATACCTGTTAACAAGAGCATAGACAGAAGTGAAAGTAATAGGGTCCCCATCACCACCAGCAGAGTGCTCTGTGGTAATAGGAGTTTCATTGGACCTTTCAGTGGAAATAGGATCATGCTCAAAGTAAGGAGGTACTTCATCAAAAGGTTCCCTATGAGGACTGGGAGTGGTCATCCTGTTCTGGTCAGACTCAAACTCAACAATTGAAGCCTGTGAAGGTGGTGGACTTGGTCTGGGTGAAGGTACAGGTGGAGAATGATCAGGAGCAATATGAGATGCTTCAGCAGTAAAAGAGGGACCCTCATCTATATTAACTGATGGATGGCCATCAGTAGCAGCATTTTCCTCATCAGCAGCCTCATTGTCATGAGGCAACATAGTCGACAACGGATGATGTGCCCCCTCAAAGTTAGTTCTCATAGAGGCAAATAGTTTAGCTGAAAGAGCTCCTATGGGATGAAAGGCTTCGACTTGGGTAGAGGTGTCTATGATTATTTGTAAGAATCTAGGGTACATTAAAAAATTATGTTGATTCCTGTTTATATTTTCAACCATATTATCAGAAATAAATTTAGAAAAATTATAAGTTCTCCCTTGAGATAGACACACAATACCACAAGCCAATTGCGTAGAGAATTGATCCCAACCTCCAGATTTGTTGCTAATGCACTGAAGCAACGTGTGAACCAAGAATCTCCACATGGGGCAAAGATGTTTTTTCAACCATATGTCAGTCCTTGTACCTTGATACCCAATAGCTTTCAGCCCCGTGAGTATCTCCTCAGTGCTAGAGTGATAAACCCCATCAGCATCATCCAACCTAAGCTTTCTCCTTATTAGGTCCTCCGTCACCACGTGCTATGTTCCATCAATTAACGCAACAATCTCTGATTCACTACGTTTTTCAGCAGATTCCCAAAATTGTTTAACCAACAATTCATAAATCGCATCAGGGGAATGTGTTAGGGCAAAGTGAATCTTGGACCGCTTCAGGAACTCCACCATTGGTTCATACAATTCATCGCCCTTTGCTTTATCCAGAAAAGCAACTTTATTGTGATCTTTCTTGAATTGAAGAGCCATGAGAGATATTTGTTTTTAGGGTTATGATTTTGAACTGAAGAGGGAATTGTTTCGTTTGAAGTGGAAGAAATTTGTTTAGAGGAATGGTAACCGTTACCAAGAATATAGTCAAAACTATGAGACCTTTAGTTGACCATGTCCTACGTGTATTTCAACTTGACCAACGACAGATTAACGCTTCAGCTGAAACACATAGCCAATCTGTTGAAATAATATGCTTCGGCAGAAACCACCCCAAGACTAGAATAACTTCGGAAGGATTCTAGAATTACTGTGTCATCTAACCGCATTAAATTTCATTAACCCTTGCATCCGTCTATTTAATCATCCCAATGCATACTTCTTTTCATCAAAAACCCCCAAATATCATCACAAACCCTAGTTTCTTCACAAACCCAATTAACCAAAATTAACCATGAATACCATACCAGAGGTTGTAAATCCAACCTCTTCTCCATCATCATCATCATCCAGTGATTTCCTCCAATTTTGGTCACGTCCTCCTGACCCACGTCCTTTGACATCCCCATTTCTCCCTTCTTCTGAAGATGAAAGTGTAGTGGATCCAAGTGAGTCTTCTGATGACTCAGAGGAACCCACTACTGAGATAACTTCTTACTCCCAACCTCCAGCACCTCAACCTCAGCAAAGGCCTCGAGCCGAAGGAGAGGTGGTGCTCGCTCTACCTGCGCCATGTTTTGGTGCAACTTCACACATCGTATAGAGGAAGAGCTAAAGGAAGGTGGATGGATTGCATTTTGGTTGAAATCGATAGATGAAACACAAACGAAACTTTATGTTTCTTCAACACCATTTGTGGTCATCGTCATCATCATCGTTTGCATCAATCCATCTTTCCATTTTGATCCTTAGCATCTTCGTCGTATCGGTAAAGCATATCCAGCCATCGAGATAGAAGGAATGGGTGGTTATGCAAGATTTTACAAACGCATATCCAGCATCTAGTGAGAAAGATGTGAGCGTTCATGAATATCCAACAGCCCGTTAAATGTTGGAATAGATGATATGAACTAGATTAGGATAAGTAGTATAGCTCTTCTCATGTAGTTGCATTGAAGTTGATTGTAAGTTGTAAGTTGTAAGCTGTAACTTGAATGAATGAATGAATGAACAATTTGACTTCAATTTCTTCTCTTCAGCACTTTATTTTCAGAGGAAACAAGCTTTTAAGCATACTAGACCATATACCAAAGGACCACAGTTGATGAACTTAAACTGAACAGGGCATTCTGCAAAACAAACTCAGAGAAACACAAGAACAAAACAGAGACAAAACAGACTAAAACAAAATAATTAGTAAGACAATGTTAGCAAACAGAATATACACAAAGTTTACTATAAAATCCTCCCCTAAGGCATATGCCTCCCTTTAAACTTTGCAGTTAAGGGAAGAGAAAGATCCACCATTGTTCTTGGGTTTCCAGAGAAATTTAGGTCCTTTATCCTTCCAAGAACAACCTGCTGAAGATTTGACAGTAGTGTCCCAACATCCTTTCCCTTTATTCATAGAGTCAACATATGCAGGCCAATAACCATGTTTAAAATATGGGCTAATAGGTTGCACATAAGGTCTATCAGCTGATCTCCTCCAAGGAGAGTCAATATAATTAACTTGTGGGACATAAGGAGGAATATTTTTAACATTGGTCCACACTGGTCTAGGTTTCTGCTGAGGAGCACATGCACCCAATCTTTGCTCATAGAAATCACAATCCTTAATTAAATGAAGTTTACTTCCACACACAAAACATGTCTTCCTTTTGGAAGATTTTTTTAACAAAGCAGATGTTCTATTACATGTAGAAGTACTTAAACCAGAAACATTAAAGGAATTGTTTTTGACAGAATTATTATGCAAAGATTTAAATGACAAGTCTTCGGGAAACAGTGCTCGAAGTAGATTCCTCGCCAGCCTATCCTAGAAGGCTTGTAGATAGACTTGGGTGCCTTGGGTGTAGGCTCGTGAGGGCTTGGGAAGGTCCGACTTATCACTTGAATCACACCGTAAGTAGATCCTTGATCCGATGAATTGTCACTTTCAGAGAAAGAGACAAAGTCATAAGATGAAGCATCGTTGGCTGGCAAGTCTTTTGACTTTTGCCATACGTGATGGTGTGATCCATCAAAGTCAACAGTAATAGATGTCAAGTGGGCATAAATTCACCTCTAATAGGTCCAGTGGACAGATGTAAATCACCTTCCTTTTTAAAATGTTCTAAGCCTGCATGTGTAGATTTACGCCCATCTTGCCTAGCTTCCAATCCTACATACTTTTGAAAACCTAAACCTATTCCAGAGCTCATCGATGACTCCTATAGAGTTCTCTAGCTAGATTGTCACCGATATCACCATTGTTTATGTCTAGCTATTTCCTCGGCAAGTTTCTCTTAAGCTCTAGATTCTCAATAATAGTATCAGCTTTTTCCTTTTCAGTGCGTTTAAAGTTAATGTTTGCAATATCTAGATCAAATTGTAGCACCTTAATCTTTTCTTCATAAGCTATCTAATTCTTTTGAAACCATACCTTTTATCTTTCCAATGTTTTTAACGAAAGTTTATAAGCTTCATTATCAACATAGCATTCATTGTTCTAGGTTTCATAGTATCATAAGCTTCTTTTAGTTCATTGTATCTTTCACTACAACCAAATATACAATTGTGTACCTGAGAAAGTCCCATCAAGGCAAACTGATCATGCCTATCTTCTGAAGTGCATCTTGCCAAAGAATCCAAGCTTCTCAAGATCGCAGCCTTCCTCATTCACAGGTTCATGTGCCCCAGTTGATCTGTTCATCCAAGGTGACAAGGGTCAGCTGAAGCATCGCTTCCTTCTATTTCTGCTGATAGGAATTGTAGATAGCTCCCTCTCCCCTCTTCCTATCTTTGCATTCCTTGGAGAAATGACCCATCTGGTGACAAGAGAAGCACTTGACCTTGCTCCTGTCAAAACGAGCTGGATCCTTTCCCTTGAAGCCAAACTTTCTTCCTGCTTTCTCCTCAAACCTCTTGATATCTACTGAAAGCATGGCCACCTTCCATTTCAGTTTCATCTCCTCCATTTCAAGTGGGTCCACTTGCTCAAAATCTTCATAGACAAGATGCTGCTGAGTATCATAATCAGCAACAAATGAATGAAGAACATCCTCCAATATACTACCAGTTTTAGCTTGAGGATATGATGGAGTGGGACGATAAGATGATGATGGTAAGTAAGATGGACTTGAAGCATGCATCATCATATTAGAGTGAGATGTCCCAACAAAGGCTGAATGACTAGAAGAGGATGCACGATAGGGAGATCTGACATCAGGTTCAAGAGATTTGAGTTTGTTGTACAGCTCATCAAAAGTGAGCATGTCCAACCCACCTTTAGCCTTAAGAGCTATACTGACATGTAACTATGATGGAGGCAAAGATCTTAGGAACTTAGAATTGCAATCATCATTGTCAGGCTTTGCATTCACCGGTTTAGCCGACTCGTAATCTTGTGAAACCCGCATATCCCTTGTGGATACCTTCTTCTTCGAGATATTGAACTCTTGGAAGTGTTGTCTCAAAGATGGACTTCCTCATTCTTCTGGACTCTTCATTTCCACCGAACCTTGCTTTAAGAGCCATCCATATGTCCTTAGCATCATCCATGTGATGAAAATCACCTAAGTGATCTTCGTGAATAGCTTGAAGAAGGATGGTTCTTACTTTGTGGTCTCTCTGCAGCCTAAAATCTCTTCAGCTTTTGGGAGGAGCAATGGTAAACTTACCATCAAGATCCGGATAGTCTTCTTCGATTTCCTTTCTTCACTATTTCCCAAAGATTCCAATCAATATTGGAGATCCAGTTCAGATCTTCATGGTCCACAGGTCATACTCTTCCTTCTTTAGGTAAGGAAACTTACCATTACTGTTGGAGAGACTAAGTTGTTGCATACAAGTGGTGTTTTTGATGTTGTTGTTGGTGACTTCGATTCATCATCGCCTGTGCATGGTGAATATGATTTTGGTTGTATGGGGGTGAGGTAAATATGGTTCTTAGTATCGTAGAGACTCTCCCGAGGCTCTGATACCACTTGTTGAACACAGAACAGACCTTGACAGATCTTGAGCACTCGTGGATCGTTAGTGTTGCCTATGTAATCATAAGCAAACTAATAGAAAATCTCTACAACCCGTATTCTATAGTAGAATGTAAATACAAGTTGTTATAACTAAGAACACTTTGATCCTCTATGGATCTTTTATTAACTGAAACACTATGTTTCGGATAAGTTCTCTATTACAAACTATCAAGTTCCTTTTATAGACAAGGAACCCTAAACTATTACTACTCAATCGACTAAACATTTAATGGCTAAAACACTAAATAATATTGAGCAGTACAATAATACCCACGCTAACCTCGGGCCGAACAAGAATAAAGATGAGTTAGCATTTAAATAATAAAGCGCGATGCCGATCCTATTCAGCTTCCACCCTTCAGCAGAAACACGGCACGACTTCTATACTTCAGCAGAGTCTCTTCTTCAGCAGATTCTGCTTCTACTTCAGCAGAATCCTTCGGCAGTATTGACAGCAGACATCCTACTTCTCATAATTCCCAACAGATATACGTAGAGTGATTCGACTTTCCAATCTATTTCCAGCAATGGGTAGCCATCCTTTGGGCATGCTTTGTTGAGGTCTTTGAAGTCTACGCACATCCTCCAACTTCCGTCATGCTTTGTTACCATCACAGGGTTGACCAACCAGCTGTGGTAATGTACTTCTTTCATGATTCCTGCGTTCACGAGCTTTCCCACCTCCTCTTGGATCGCCTTATTTCACTCTGGTGCCTGGCCTCTTTTCTTTTGTCTTATTGGGGTGTATCCCTTATGTATATTTAAGTTTTGCTCTGCTATGTGCCTTGGAACTCTCGTCATATCCGCTGGACACCAGGCGAATATGTATAGGTTCTGCTTCAGTAGGTCGCACAACCTTTTACGTCCTTTCATTGATAAGGTGGATCCAATGGCTATGGTTTGCTCTGGATGCTTCGGATGTATTGCTACATGTATTCGTTGCTCCACTGGTTGATTTTCTGATGTGGCTTGCGGTATTGGTTCGGAAACCATTGTGCATTCTAATGAAACAATTTGGCTACTTCGTAATGTGAACACTCCTCCTTCTACCGGATTTTACCATTCCATGCTGTTGAAGGTATCGCTGCAATTTTCGCACCCTCGGCCTTCCTATAATCTCGCTATATGGCGTCGATCTCACAATTATAAAGTTCATTCATGCTGATGCCGAGTGCTCGCATTACCAAATTTGTTTAGCAATGATATTTGTCCTATCGGCCATATTACCTCCCCACCAACCCAATAAGGGGAGTTGTGGCGGTATCATTTGCTTTCTTATTTCGTTTCTGGAGCCTTTCAAAACAGTGTTAATATAAGATTTCTGAAGCGGAACCTCCGTCAATGCACATGCGGTGTATGAAGTGCCCCCCGATTTCTGCTTCAATAATCATTGGCCCATCATTTCCTTCTTCTTCGGTTAGTGACGGGAATGAGATATTCAGGTTAGGAGAGAAGATTTGTGTAATCCTTTGTCGCGTCACTCCTTGATGGGTTTGCACCATTAGGATTGCAAGAGGTTTATCCTTTCCAGATGTCTCTCCTTTTTTGGGCGTCTTGGGTTGATCCTTTCCGCTGTTTTGTTTTAGTTCTTTTATTACGTTTGATAGCTTCCTAGTTCTTAGCAATTCTTCTATTTGTCTTTTCAAATGCATGCACTCATCTGTATTATGTCCTACTTCTTCGTGAAACTCACAATATTTGTTAGCATTCTTTTTTCGATCGGTGTGATCATTGGTGGAAGAGTTTTGAATTTTGCTTTTCCCAATGCCAATATTTCTTTTGGTGTCTTGGAGAGGAGGGTGAACTTATCTTGCTTCCTTTCCGTCCTGAGCTGGTTTCTGTATCCCTTTTTGAGGCCTTGTTTCTGCCTAGGTTCGTGTGGCTTCCATGGCACCTTGGGAAGCGATCTCTTCTTCTCGTGGTTTCCTGCGGCCACTTCTCCTCGTAGGAAGGATGCGATTACCCTCATCATTTCGTCTACCGACTTGGGTATTTTATCGTGCAAGCGCTTAATCAGTTCGGGATTAGTAATCCCGTGCATGAAACTGGAGATTTTCATGACTTCAGGAGCTCCTTTGACATCCTTGCTCTCTGCCTTGAATATCTTCACAAAGTCTTTTGTAGTTTCTCCCTCTTTTTGTTTGATGAGGTGAAGCTCTACAGGATCTTTTATGCATTTCTTTTGCTGAAGGAAATTCGCTAGGAAGACCTCTTTCAACTTGTCATAGCTATCTACCGATTATGGTGGAAGATCGTCAAACCACACCCTAGCGGATCCGGTAAGCGTAGAATTGAACATGTGGCACCAGGTTGGCATGGCCCAGCGTTCCACTTTTGCTGTAGCTTGGAAATTTTTTAGGTGATCTTCCGGGTCTTCACTTCCGTTGTATGTCTTCACGTTAGTGGGCGTTCGTGTTTTTTAGGCATGTTGAAATAACGAATGCGCGGAGTGAATGAATCAGTCTCCTTACATACCCATGGCCTAGCTAAGTCATTGTCATCGATGTCCGACTTCGCTTTTAGATCCGCACCTCCAATATTCACCTCTGCTGTCTTCACTTTCGAAATTCACCAGCCCTCCGTGAGTATGCCCGACCGCCTTCACATCTTTCGAATAAGGCTCGTTTCTACGCGAATAGGAGCTATGATAACCGCTTTCATCCTTTTTTTGAGAGCTGCGACGACTTGGTTTCTTGGGATCTCTGGAGTACACGAAGACACTTTTTTCCTTGTCTCATTGCCTGTGAAACACATCATTGCGCAGTCTTTTGAACACCTCATCTCTTTCATTATTTTTCTTTTTTGGTGACCTAGATCGACTATGCCTTGGCTTGGAGCCTTCCCATGCGTTCCGGCGCTTTCGAGATTCGATCTTTTTCCTCAAATCTCTTCTTCTTGTCGGCCTTCCTGATTCGGAGTGCTGCGACGCTTCACGGAAGTCTAGCCGATTTTTTAGTGCCTCTATAGCTTTGGCCCTTTCTTCTTGCTTCCGAACTTTCTCTGTCACAATCGGCAGGATCTGGTCATAGTACTTCTTGACAGTTTCCTTTTCCCGTCGTGTTCCGTCCCGCGGATAAGGGAGTGGGAGTTAGTTCAGACCGAGTGCCTACGGTGAGCATTTTTCAAGAACGCAGTTGTGTACTGGGTGTCTGGGTCCCATGGATAGCGCCAACTTGTTAGTACAAAAAGTGTGACGGGTTATAATGAGTGTTGGTGAGGCTTGTTGGACTGGGCTAACAAGCTGTTGGTGGGCTGATCTTGTACTAATCAAAGTAGTTTGATTGAATCCCTGCACAAGAAAGAGTAAACCGTTAGCCTTACCGTGGGGACGAACCTCACGATTAGACTCCGGCGTGAGAGTAAATACACATTCTTGTCAGAGAAATGAGAGTATGTCGGAGGTTTGGTCCGCTAAGTATCCCGCATGCGCTTTGAGTTTGGACTATAGCCAATTTCGTTATCGGGCTTACTGTTGGTCCAAGATTCGTAGTTGTTCTCATTATTGGGCCTCGAGCCCAATATGTGTATAGCACTAATTAGGCCCTAGGCCCGCTATACGTGCTATACGTCATCAAATATAAAGATAATATGCCTTAACATTCAAAGTAAAATAAAGATTTTAAAACAAATTATGTTAAACACCTAAAGACTGATAAGAGAATTACACTAAACTCGTCTAACCCGTAAAATTTAACTAAATTTAGACTACAATAAATTTTAAACATATATTTTTAACACTAGCTTCATAGCCCGCTTGAATGGGCGGGCTAGCTTCATAAAAATACTTGGCGAACCATAAATGGATGTACATAAATAATGAATAACGACAAATATCATAGTCACAAAAATTGAAAGAAAAATGTTCATGTAATATATGTAAAAGTAACGATGAAAAGTGTGAGAACAAATAAAGTACGTGGTCCTTATTCATATACAAAATAAAACTTTTTTGTACAAAACGTTGGATGTGGAGTTTGTGTATTCGCCGTCTGTCTCAACAAAGAACCTTTAAAACTTTTCTCGTCTTGACTCTTGAAACAACTACTTAAAATGTGGAATTACAGGCCTTTCTAGAAACAACCTACAATGTAAAACTTAAATAAGAAAAATCACAATACGTGTAATATTTTATGATCAGATTAAAGGCACTTTGAGGAACTTTTGACACATTTGATTAATGACGATACATGCTAATACAAAAACAACTTAAGATTAGATTAGATTAGATTTAACCTATATAAGTTTTTATGATAAGGTATTGAGAGAATGAGACTACTCGTTGGTTTGAGTACTTACATTCATTCAATAAAGCAATAGATCAAGAAGAATAAAAACATGTTATCTAAACTGGAAATATTAGGGCAGATTGGTAGATGGGTCAAAACATGTAAATTTTGTAACACGGGTTTGGTTGGCCATTTATACCCAAGAACCCATTATATATATTGTTTCATGTTCATAGCAACACAATTAAGGTTTCGTGAGCATGTTATAAGGAAAGTGATAACAAAATAACCACATACCAACTGATTTACTATGCATAAGAACACACATTCACTAAGTTTTGGCACCATCGGCCCTACATTTGACTTAGGTCTCATAAACTCCAATAATACCTTCTTTAATTGGCATTGTAATCATAAATAACCACATTCTTGCTAATGATTTAGTGGTTCAATTCACTAACATGTTTATCTCATACTGAGAGTCTAAAACGTGAAATTACAGTATTGAATTCCTATAGAAGACTAAAAAACAAAAAGACATGAAACTTCAAAAAGTTTATATTAATCAATATATGCAATATAAATTTATACTCTAATTGATGTTACATACATTGTTGGTTATATGAAATTAGTGTACCTTTCGACTTTCTTATACATAGGTTTGTTATACCTAAACCGACTTTGACGAGTAGAGCTACAAACGGATGTCAGAAAGTGAATTTACCAAAAGAGTTGGATATATATTTAAATATAAGGTCTATACTAAAATAACAATAAAAGGCCCGTAACGTGTTTGTATTACGCTAAAACAATTGAGTTTGATGATTTCGACTAAAAACGAATGATTGTCTAATAACAATTTTCCATAAGCATCTTACTATTTAAGTCATAACAGTGAGACTTACACTCGAATAAGGTAGTTGTAGTTTACATCGACTTTCTTGCATGTGAAATAAAGCACCATTTACTCCAACCATGGGAGCATTATATTCCAACCTTGACCTGCACCAAAATTGAAAGACATCATTTAACTGTATTATTGTCATTTATATTGGGTGAGACTTATGCTCAAATGACTATCAAACCAATAAAACACTGCAAATTCTAAATTGAAGTGTTCATGTATGCATGATCTTCAATACTAAGTATATGGCACTACTATTGTACTACAAATGATCTATAGACCCCTTACAAAGCAGACCTTCTAACACAACCTAGTTACCAAGATTTCAAATACGATCATATATTTTTCATGCTTGAAATTCAAAAATAAGTTCTCGCTGCGAGTTTTGTCCTATAACAATCATGCAGGTTTTTATTTATAAAAAAAGAGTTCACTGGTCATCTACCTTTCTTAGTCAAGAAATAATTTACATCTTGAACAGGCATAAATCAAAAAAATATATATAAGTAAAAACCTAAGAATTCAAGCCCTCAACATACATGAAGAAGCATTCAAATCTCTTGAAGCCTATAATTTTACACATTAAGTCATCAAGTAAATCGATTTACCAAATATCCCACATAAATCACAAAAACTTTAATTTCAGAATGTCCACATATTGAGGCTGAAAAAGACTTTTCTGAGAAACATGTGCACTTCAGAAAAGATTGCCAAGGGTGCATTTAAGTTATAAGATAAGAATACTATAGTTGACGTTGTTTCAAGTAAAAAAACATGTATTCTGACCTCAAGTCAACAACAACTGAGTACTCCATTTCTCTTGCAGAACTAAGCATCATTTCTACTTGATTAAAACATTGTTTTCTTTACTAACGAACATGTGGGTGAAACAATAGCTATCTGAATACAATACAAGTTTGTAAAAGCAACTGAACCACAAATGGTTGGTCAAACTACCTATCTTTCTAATGGTCGTATAATTGTGGATAAAACCCAAAGTTAACAGGAATACGATCTAAAAGGCATAAAGTTAACTTTCCTATGCTCACACGTGGGTCTAAACCATTAGTGTGTGCTACATGGATCTTACCGACTGGAGTTGAATATAAAGACACTATCTTGCATTGAAATTTCCCTCAACAATCCCAAATTCAATAGTATGGGCTTTTTAACGAACCTGCAAAATAAATTACAAAAAAATGTGTTATCACAGCATGGTTTTGAGTGAGGTCACTACACATTCCTCAAACATGTTAATATTTTCAACCAAGAGCTAAACTTCAAGGAATAGACTAATACCAGATGTTCGAGGTGTTCGGAAAACATAAGCAACATATGCTCTTTCATGAGTTTGAGGAATGTCAGACTGGTTGAACTAATAGCAAATTGAGGCTCGACTTCAAGCTCTTTACTCTTGGTCAATATAATGCATCTCAGCAGAGTAGAGAAGTATCATCACTTCACGAAGTTGATCACGTTAACTTGTGTTTAGCTCAACTAAATAAAATGCTAGATGCTTACATTTCTTTTATTTAATTAGTATTTGACACTACATCAATTCAAAATGATGCAAATTCATAAGCTGCTACACACAAAGGATAAGTAAGAAAAACATATTAATACGGATATCGTTCCAGAAAGGTTCCAAGTAAACAATTTTGATGCCATGTGATGGGCCAAGATAAATGTTAGATGCTTACATGCCCACATTTTCTAATATGTTTTGCGAACAATCATGCTTGCCATGTATTATGTTTATCTATTGTTTAAAATAGCATCCACACAATTGAATTACTTTTTAGGCGTTAATTCAACAATATTTCCTGAAAATAACATAATATAATGTAATGGAAAATGCTTGACTGAACATAATGTATGGTTATAAACTTGTTAATGAAGAATTGTATGCTTGACTGATTTGGTATTATGGAAAAACTTATAGTATTACTGCCATTGGACCTGTGTTTATAGTTCTGCACATGCCAACAAAATTATGTTACACCAAAGTGAAAAAAGGAACCATATTCACTAAGCTTAGCAACAAAAGTATACCTTAGCAACAATGTACTATTAAATCCATCAGATCGCAATGTATCTTTTGAACAGTTGCATCTCTAAATCAATACTTCTGATCTACCTACAATTCGTCACATAACACCACGTAGATTCTTACTACGCTAATCAAACATTCATAAATACATGAATTGAAATTCGAAGTTAACCAACCTATCACCATAAACCTTAACAAGATTTTAAGAAGTTATGCACTCATATTCCAGTATAACATGCTCTTTCAGAACTGATACACAAGATCCAACAACCAAAGACCTTGATGAAATTGCCCTAATTATTAATCAATCAAACTTGTTAGTAATTTAGCTTCAAATGAAACAACAACCAATTGAAACCTTATAATCATGCTTAATAGTCATGTGTACTTGATGATAGATCAACCTCGACTATATTTCCTAATTATTTTTCTTATGCCGAGAATATTATCTACTACAGTAACAAATATAATGAAGAGTTGACATAGACTAAACATGTCAAACCTGGCTCCAATGCTTATTCAAATATTCTGCAAACCAGATGATACAATAACACAAATGTAAGATTGGCATAACCTTCAAAAAATTGATTTCCATCATGTTTAACAAAGATAAAAAAAATAAAAATTCCCACCAAACATCAGATATTTTTGAATAAAATGCCAAAATCAGTTTTTCACAAAATTAACTTCATGGACATTTTATCAAACCCTTGGTGTGCATAGAATCTTAATATGAAATTGATTATAAATCCAAATTATAATGTCACCACAAATTAAACATAAATCAAATCAATCAATAAACATGTCATGATATAAAAAATTGTAAAAATCATTAGCATGCCTGTGTCATTGTGTTTCTAATCGTGACACACAACCAGGAAACACATAAACATAAACCGAATTTGTCCATTAATTTTTTACAATATAAAACCTTAGTCGCGCCTGTGATTTGGATTGAAGATGATGAGATTGTTTTGTAGCGTATGATTGTTTGTTTGTTTTGGGATTAAAAATGGCTTTTGATTTGGTGTTATTGATTGAGAAAGAAATGCCATATTTTTAGGGGAGAGAGTGTGTCGATAGGTGAGTTATTTTAGGGGTGGTGTTGACCGAATTTCAAATTAGTTCATATCAATTGGGGAAGCTGGTAATGGTTTTTTTTGTCGGGTATATCAATTTTGGAATGCAATTTGTGTAACAACTTCTAGATTGCTACATTGGTTGAGGCGTTCATGTGTGGACGTCAAGACCGGTGTTCGAACCTTGCAACTTACAAAATTTTTACTTATTTAAACGGAAATTGTGCCTAGTCACCATTTCCACCTCATCGTAGTATGCGCCATGTCAACATTAAAATGGCTAGTAAGCATTAGTGACGTGGCATATGTATCTCATCTATAATCTATAATCTATATCTATAATCTATAATCTATAACTATCTATAATGCATTTGAGACTTTTATAAATAGAAGTCTTAATTTTTTAAGCTTACACATGTTACTATATTTAGTAATTCATATAATTAAATACTACACTACACTAATTACATTATAATATACATTAATGACACATTAACTTTTAGTATTAAAATAAATGTTACAAACCTACAATAATACAAATTTAAAGTTCTAAATTTATCATATATTCAATTTTCACCAAGTTCAAATGACTATAATTATGAAAATCTATATTTGTATTAATATATTTTATGGAAATTTAGACACACATTTGTTTTTTAGAACTATCAAACTGATAAACCGTCATATACCGACTATCATTACATACCGCTAAAAGATAAAAATACGACAAAAACTGCATATTTGATATCCCGCTGCTTTGCGCGGGTACCATGCTAGTTACACTAATGCCACCATTTTTTAAACCATTGATATAAAAATCAAAGGCCTAGATCGGTTCTCGCAGTTCTCGCTTTTTTTTTGTTCTGAAAATAATCTTATACTAATTTATAAATTGTTTAGGACTTTCTAAATAAAGAAGTCTTAAAAATTTTAAGACAAAAAACATTTCTTTAAAAGAAAATTAATAAGCCATTAGTTAATATTAATTACCATAGCTTCCATAACAATTTTCATAAATAAAAAGTAACATTCATTTATACACTTTGTAACAGCTTTCAAATATTTATACAGTCCATTAATACAGTCAAATATTTATACATTCCATTAAGTGTCTACTTGTAATAGCTCAAATCTCAATGATATATAAGCCAACCTAAAAACACAAACACCAATACGAAATAAAGTATCTCTTCTTCTTTCGAGCACTGATAAAAAAACACACACAAAATTAGATAAATCTACTTTTATCTTGGCGTACGGTTACCTGCAGTAGAAATAAATAAGCTTTGCTTCTTGGATTATAGCAATAGCCAATAGAAAGACCGTTTTTATTTGGATGAAATAGTTTGCATTGTTATTGCTTATAGATATTTTAATTAAAAGTTGTCATTTATTCTTAAAATTATTGTTAAAAAACACGTATAAATGAAAAATATTTGCCCGTCATAAAATTATGCACCGGGTACTCGCCGCCGCATTGCGCGGGTACCCTTCTAGTATCTATACTATATAAAATGGAAAAATGGTCAAAGTGGAAAAAGTGAAAAATGTTGAAAGTTGAATGTTGAAAACATGGTCAATGGAGAGAGAAATAAATAATATAATTAATATTCTTATTAAAACACCTCATTACTTAAAAGTACAATAATTTATTCACATTGTACACCCAATTAAAAGCACATCTACCAAATTAAAAAAAACTAATTGAAACCGATACCGGGTTGACCCGTTGAAACCGATACCGGGTTGACCTGTTGAAACCGATACCGGTTGACCGACGCTTCAAACCTGCGGTGACCGGTTTAATTTGACATTTTTCGACCCAACCTATCGGTTTGACTCGGTTTAAATCGACTGTTTTTTATCGAACGGTTCAACCAGTTGAACCACCGGTGAAATCGGTTTCAAATTTGACAAAATTATATGAGAAATGATGAAGTTGTTGTGGAACCCGTGACAATTTTTTTGAAAGGAGAGACCAAGTAATTGTAGTTTTGGTTTATTTTGCTTTGACACATGTAATTTGTCATTTGTATAATGTTATTTTAAAAAATGTTGCTCGTGCACCATTTAAGGGATAATTATTTGTACCTCAAACAAATAGCTTTGAACAATGCAAAAATATCTATACAAATTGATAGTACAAAATAATCTTATATGGTGATATCCAATTTGCAAAGTTACAATTTTAAAAGCCACACACCAAATGATAAACGTTACACATGTAAAAAAAAATAGTTATCACTGCTTCTAAATTCATCGACAAAACAAGAAAAATCGGTCACACATGTTGGCTATACCTCTAAACTACAATATAATATTGCCAACTACATAATACCGTTGTTTTTTGTAATGCTTGAATCTATTATTACTAAAAATCTTAATAACGTAAAACAATCCTATTAGAAAATATACTCACACACTTAGATGACTCCACATAATTTTTTAAAAAACTATATATTTATGCTGCTATGCAACCACGCATCGGAATTGTAGTTATTCGAAAACGATTCTCTAATGCTACAAATACAGTTGAATTATCGCATGTTACGAAACACTTACCACTATATCGCATATCGTTAATTATCTGCCGCTAGATACCGCTGCCGCTAGGCGCGGGTACTCGTCTAGTATATGTATATAGATTTATTTTCTTAAAAAAACAAATTATCAAACACAAAAACGAGAAACTAATAAGAAGAATTCTGATTTAAGTTGGGCCATATTTAGGAAGTATTATTAGTCCGGGTTCGGGTATTTAAAAACCCGGTTCGATGAACATAACATAAATTGTTGTTCAAGAAAAGTAGTAATTCTCTAGTATTTAAACACAACAGCTCTTAATCTTAAGGAAGGATTGTTTTCGATTCACATTCACATTCACATTCACAAAGGTATCAATGATTTTAATAAACTGTTTTTTTTCGATCTTAATCGTACTAGATTATTTCTTGGGCCTTTGTTTTATATGTGTTGAAACTGATTAATTGTCGACTTATATTACAAAACTTGACCCCTAACTGATTATTGAGGTTGCCATTGCTGATTCTATTTGTGCTAGGTTATAGTCTCGTAAAGTTTCAAAATTTAAATGAAAAGTATATAAGTCTACTGACTTAAGTTTTAATTTAAGTTGTACTTATAACAACTGAAAATTGTCATATATATAATGAGTGGTTTTATCGGCGTGAATTGGAAAGTATCTAACTTTACTTTGAAGAATTGCCAACTGCTGTATTTCGAAAATTAAGCCTTTTTATCGATAAAACATGGAAAGCGATAGAAAGTGTAAAGAGTTGAGCCTGGTTTGATAATTTGTTTAGGTTTTAGAATTAGAGTAATTGTTTAGTTATTAGTCGGTTAAATTCGATTAGCTGAGTTGTACCTAAGAGGAATGAGAAGTAATAAGGAGCGTTTTTTTTTTTTTTTTTTTAATCGTATCGTAAAGTTTGTTGTTTGGAAAAATGTTAATTACAATATTTTTTGCATGTTGGCCGTTTATATATACCTGCGTAAGTGCCTGCTTGATACTGACTAACGCAATTATTCAGTCAAGATGGTCCGTCACTTAACTAACTAGCTTTGCTTTATGCTGTTACTTGGGTACATTGGCCATTCATATTTTCTTTACTCATATGATCAGCACCTTGCAAGTTTTAACTTTGCTATGTTATTTCTAAACAAAAAAATTTGTTTTCGTAATGCTGGTATTACTATGTTTGTCTTCTGTTTTTTAATATTTGACCCGTGAAATTACTTGTCTTGAGCTGATGGCGCATGGAGAAAGCTTATATATTTCAAATGAGTGACTAAACGCAGTAATCACTAGATTAGACTAACAAGTTTATATGGCTTAGTTTTTGCATGTTGGTTAAACTTCTACTAAGTTTCTGTTAATATAGCTGCTACCTGTTTGTTTTGCTTTCTCATCTGTTACTTCTGAAAGACAACTATTCTTGATTTTGGATGTCAAATATAGTATTTTGACCATTTGTTGCTAGTTGACCATCAGTATGTAATTTTACACGTAAAACATGTTAGAATCTGCTGTCTAAGCTTATACAATTCAAACCACTGAAAGTGTGCGTTTGATTCCAAAATATAAGTATATTACTTATATAGTTATATATGTTATTTATATGAATTGGAGCATATTATCTAGATAGCATGTAATGAGAGCACAATTGCACGGGTGTCTTGATTAACTAATGTAGCCTATGGACTAAAACTAAAACTAAAACTTGTACGATGAAATGATTCTTTCAGGTTATAATCATGAAACTTGACACATAAAACTCCCCATATATTGTTCATTTTCTTTTTAAATAGAGTCGTCCTAACTACTGCCTACTCATGAACATTGTAGTAGAATCATAGTGTGCTATCACGTCACTTTCTTTAAAACAATAACTATCATTAGTAAGCTGTTCAAATGGAAAAAAATCTATCGAATATAACAAAAAAAATAACCCTGATGGAGAAAGAAGTTTGACACTTTGACCTAAGCCATACCAAGGCCTCCTAAATATCATGTTCTTCAAATTGACAACCCAAATGACGCCACTTTTTGATTTACATATTCTGGCCCAAGAGTAGTCTGGCCTACCCAACCCAATCCATTAATATTATATGTATTCTCTGCCGAGAGCAATCTCAGGAATTCTATTGCCTCATAAAACTTGCTTTCTGATCATGCCATCAAACTTTAGTTACCTTACAATTTTGCTTTACTACGAACATCGCCTAAAACCGATCCACTAAATCACCGTCTTTCAAAGGTTTCTTCTCGATTTAAGTTTTCAATCACCTTTATTTTAATCTCAATTACACATTAATTATATAACATTGCTCGCTGCTCGGTTGAGGTGGTCGTTTTAGGACTTTTCACCAATTTTTATTTATTATTTATTGTTGAATATCACTTCATGATTATAATTAGATGTTAATTATATATGGTTACGTTTTTACGCTGTATGCAAAATCAGTTTTTATCTGTAAGTTGAATTGCGTTTTGTAGCTTGTTGGGACATTTGGGTTTACGGCTTCTCGATTGCGTTTAATTGAACGTGAAGATTATCAGATTGAAAATTTTGTGTTAGTTATTCTTATCTAGCGGTTACAATGTGAGAATTTAGCTGGTAATTTGTTGTACTGGTATTGTGGGTTATCTGTGCTATTATTGGTTTATTGACCCTACGATTGACCCTGCTTAAAGACAACTTAGAGATGATGTAATTTTCAACTTTGTTTTTTTAGTTTGCTCAACCATGCCGACCTTATTTTTAGTTGCTCTGGTTTGGTTCATATGTTTACGCTTAGCTAGTGTCTTTTGGTGATTATTTAGAATCAGTATGCTTGAGCAGTTGAGCTATCACAAGTTGCGCATGAAATCTTACCCTTTGTATTCCCAGTGAATCATTTGTAGCAATATTAGTTAGGAATGTTATACAAATGCTGTAGTAATCAGGTTTTGTGAGTAAAGGGTATATAAGGTTTGATGCATTAAAAGTTCCCTTTAGGAGACTTTTAGTCAACCTGTTTCCTGTTAAACTATTTATTTGTTTTGTCCTGTTAGAGATAAAACATAACCATAATCGACCTGTTGTGTAAATGGGTCGATATTCTCAAGTCTATTCATTATTTGCATGCTAATAAGTTCCCCGTTTGTAATTCTTTTACATTGTTTCTGCTTTTCAATTGCTAAAGTGATTTCAAGTTTGAGACATTCTCTTTTTGTGGATTACTGTTTTGTAGATGTCTAGAAGATATGACAGCCGTACAACAATCATGTCCCCGAAGGTCGCTCTACCAGGTCGTGTATGCTATGGAAGCCATTGGAAATGCAGGATCTGCCATTGGAATCCTATCAAAAGATGGAGTCGTCTTGGTTGGTGAGAAGAAAGTAACTTCAAAGCTCCTCCAAACCTTAACCTCAACAAGTGTTGTAAAGCGGTCTAGGCGACGCCTAGGCGCTAGGCAGGCATACACCACCGATTTTAGGCAAATCGGCCAATCTTGGCGGAAAAGTCAAAAGGCGGTCAAACATCCGCCTAAGCGGAGCTAGGCGGGGCTAAGTGGCCAAGGCGGTCAACAAAGTCAACAGAATGTCAACATTTTTTTAATTTTTTTAAAGGCATTTTTAAATAAATTAGGGGTTTTCTTTTTAATATACCCAACCCATATTTAATTTATCATAACATCTCAACACAAAAGAAAAACCAAGGATTGTAAACACAAAGTCGTGGGATTTTCATATGAAATTCGAACCTGATTCTCACTGATTTGAATAATATGGACAAGATGAGAATCCAAGCATCAATTTAATACTTATGTTTGAAGTATTTGAAGTAATATTTTAACGTTTGAAGTTTTAAGTACTTGAATTGTTATGTTTACGAGGCTTTATTCAACCCGTACGATGCACCGATTGTGTCTAATATTTCATAGCTAAATAATTGGTATTAATTAGGTTCCTACTATTTAAGATAGTTACTTAACTTTAAAAGAGTATATGTGAAAATGTTTTTTTGGAAGATGTTATATTTAAATGAGGCTTTTCATATGTAATATTTTAATATTAGTAAGTTACATAAAAAAAAAATTCTTATTTATTTGGTACTTTTGTCATAGTGAGTTTTAAAACCATTTGTTTTTTGATATATTTTGTTTTGAATGGCAAATTTCGAGTTGTTAGAGAATTTAATGAAACTATGCTATATTTATTACCATTAATCAATTCAAAACTCAACTATAGATAAAAATTGAAGTTATTAAGACTTAACATTTAAGTATAGGACTCAATCTTTTAATATATAATAAGATATTGACCGAAATGTTACTTGAACATACTATCATATTAACCAGGCCCCAAACCCGTCACAATCCCCCATTGGGGATCTTATCGGGGCGCCCCATTGCGGCGAGATGCGCCCCCAAACCCGCTTGGATCCCTGTTGCGGATCTTATTGGGTTCGGGCTTTTTTGCCATCCCTACTACAAGGGAGTCGACTGGTTGATTACCGATTCGCGATTTTTGCAGCCTTAGTCGTAGTTGTAATCATAATATGTAAAATGATGTAACTTTGTAAATCATAGCTTCCAAATGCTCAACACTTTTAAATACTATCTCATAAAGAGTTGCAAAAGAAAACATTAAAAAAAAAAAGATACAGTAAAACTACTTAGTACTTGTCAAACGAGCATTAAAATCACAACCCTCAAGACTCGCTATTTTTAAATGTTCCGAAACACTTTGCGCAAAACACACTCATATTCATTGCCTTATTATTTGTCAAGTCAAATGTTGCATTAAACTAGAAATGGCATAGAGATAGAGATAGTATGCCTAAATAGGGCTAAGCATGGAAGGTTCAAATCCTTTGGTTCGGTTTCGGTTTTGGGGTTTTACGATTTTCGGTTTCGGTCCGAACAAAAACCGACAAAAACATGCACAAACACACGTAAACTGAACCGAACCGACGGACCCGATACAAAACCGAACCGAACCAACCATATTCGGTTCGGTTTCGGTTTAAGTTTTTTATGATTTTCGGTTTTCTGTTTTGTTGATTCGGGTCGGTTTTGGACCGATATTAACTTAGTTGCATGAATGGGGACCGAAATCCAGCAGCCAAGAGTCCAAGACCATGGTTCATGATGTAATCTCTGAGTTTTTGATCTTCGTCGGGTGACCATAAGCCCCTCTTGTGCTTTAGTTTGGGCTTTTCTGATTCACTAAATCATTGAAAAGGGAAACTGATATACCAACCTTATGACTTTATAAGTTTACTATAAAATAAAGGAAAAATTCCTTAAAAATGTACGTAGTAGTATTTATTAAATAATGAAGTTGGCAGACCTCTGTTAAAAAAAATTAGTGTGTGAATTACCAGTGTGAAATCTATGTAGACGAATAAGTAAATACGCGGTTAACTATTCGTTTCAGAGAACTAACTTTGACTGTCAACATAACACAACTACTAAAGTTCGTTTTCTTTTAGGTGACTATGACATAAACATGGATACTTTCTTTTACTGGAACGGGTAAAAAATTGCATCAGTTATTATGTTCTGTCCTGTGCTTAATTATGAATAAGATCAAGGTAAAAGTTATTAGTCAACTAGAAACATATTACGCTGGTTACTTTTTTAACCATCATGTTCATGCTTCTGAAACTGGTGCAGCCTGTCCAATTGGAAACTTAGAAATGAATAGATTGAATGGAGTAGAAGGTGCATTTGCGACTGGTTCTTATCTTACGTTATATATAATGTCTGGCGTGACTACCTACCCGAAAAACTAATGAAGACTTGGACATAAGCATACAAGTGTGACAATTTATGTATTTTTATGCCAACTCTTATCATATTAGTCTAGAACTAATTAACAAATACCTAGTGTCGCCAACTACAATCATAGTTGGTATCACATTAACTGTAACCTAATCACAACTACACTAGTTCCTTGGTCGTTCAACTCGTTTTGCACTATGTGGTCCTAGTAACATTTGTTTCAGACAAAGTCCAACTTTTCACTTTTCACCATTTTATTCCTGGACCTGCACAAGAGATAAAAAGGAAGCCATCCGATGGAAAGGCACCAACGTTATAAGACATCTATATTTAGAAGTCATTTTATCCATCAACGCAACCAATTCCGACGTGATTCTAGAGAAATTATATATATATAAAACATAAACATATCAAATAAGCTGAAGGGCAGAAAAGTGTATTTTGAAACATACAATATGTAAAGAAACGAACAACATAATATTAGCGCATCAAAACAGCCAAAATTCTACATGTTTGCGCCAACAAACAATAAGATGCTTTGACATTATAGTCGATCACATTTTGTCACCTCTAGTAGTTAGAATAAGACCGCTAATGCCTACTCTAAATTTTCCTAATTCATCACATTTTGCCCAAATTCTGACAACCAAAAGATTACCAAATTTGGTCTCTTCTCACCAAGAATTTTGACCAAAACAAGACTACAGAGCAAGGAAAACAAACTCCTCAACAGCCGAAATCTCATCAATCTTCTTCAAAGCCTCTTTGCTCGGTTTCTCATCAACAGCAATCACCATGACTGCTTGTTTTGTGGGGGCGACCCTATCGACACTCATAGAACTAATATTCACATTTTCTTCACCCAATATACTTGTAACACTGCTAACGGTATTAGGCTCATAAACTTGTCTACAAAGTAAAATATGTCCGTCCAATCTCACATCCGCCTCAAATGCACCTACTTTCGTCAAACGTGGGACCCCATCTTTGACCCTTCCTTGTAATTTTATGTCCCCGAACTCGGATACTGCAGTTGCAAAACGTGACTTGACGTTAGCTATTCGAACTATGATTTCGAGTGGCTTCTCAGAGGACTCACCTAATATGTCCTGTTCTTTCTGGATACCTTTGGCGACCATGCTGCAGACTAACGGGGTGTCGTTATTATTTGTTGCTCTTTAGGATGTGTATGTTATCTTTACAGATTCAGCACCACTTTTATCCGCTACCAATTGTACAACTAACCTATGAAGTTTTTCAGCAAGGGTAACATACAAATCTGTAAGTACCTGCAACAAAGGTCATAACATCAAAATGCATAACGTCACTAGAAAGTTTTGAAAGAAATAAATTCTCGACAGATGTTTTAGGTTTTCTTTTGGGAAAAAAATGGCCACAGAAGGAGTTGAAAGCTTGAGGCTGACAAAGTTTTAGCGGACTATAATTAGAAACCATTTTTGTGGTTTGAAGCATTTAGTGGTAGTTCTATAGTAAAAAGATCAAGGGCGGCCTGAAAGTACTCCAACAGTTTTAACCAATTCATAAAATGGGTCTATCGAATTGGGTTTGATCTCAAACGGGTCAAAAAGTTTAGGTAAAAAGGAAAGGCTGTTGAACATGTCAAAAGTATCCCTCACTTCATTTCTAATACATACACCCTATCAAATCTTTTTTAACGTTTATATTATTCTTGTAAAAACACTCTTTTGTACTCCTAAGTAACGCATAAAGTTACAATAACAAATTTTGATAAATGGACAAAAAAAGACCCGTTTTGACCCGTTACTTACACTGACCAAACTATCCTTTATTACCACCCTCAGTAACACTAATCAATGCACAAGCTGCCCAATTTTGCAATAAAATTGTTCTGATGGTGATTCCGTATTTTAATAAGAACCTGCATCTTATTGCTTATTACTGTTCCACTGATCTAGTCATTCTGGTAATGTGTAAAAGATTTATAAGATGGTGCAAAATATGATGTTTTTGCCAAAAGTTGTACTGAACTTTGTAACCATGATTGAGATTTATCCGTATATACTTACCATTGGGCGAGTGAGTACCAAATCATCATGTAGCAAATTATCACGAGAATCATTGTTGACCCTGATGTACCTTAAAGTGTGATTGATCTTAAACACAAAAGTGGCAATTGCTTGCTCGCTAAAGGGACAACCCCTCAATTTTAGCTTTCTTAGTTTTGGGCACCCTTTTGATAGCTCTAGAAGCCCTGCATCAGATTCTCCAGTATAGCCTAGAGATAGATATCTTAGATTATGACCATACTCCCCAATGTATCCTAAACCCACATCCGTCAATCCACCAACACAAAGATCAATATCTAGCCTTTCAAGTTTTCTGCAACCCGTTAGCATAGCTCGAACCCCCTTGTCTAGCGGTAAATCTGTTATACCCTCTTCAGTACGCAACCATATACGTAAATCACGCAGATTCTTCAAATGAGTTCCTACACACTCGAAAGCTTCATTTGAAATATCTGAGAGTGTAACTTTTAAATACTCCAAATTGATACATCCTTGAGCCAGAGCAATAAGTCCCATGTGAGTCACGTCCTCAAGGTGGCAAAGTTTGCGTAATTTCTTGCAAAACTGAGCAATAACTTGCAATCCAAAATCTCCACATATATCATCGTTTTCTAGAACTTCCAAATTGGGACACCTCTCAAACAAGGAACATTGGCAATTATCTCCATCAATGAGATCCAATTCCCGTAGCTGATTGAGATATCGGTCTAGAAAAGAGAATGAAGCTTCCTGCAACTCTTGAATACGTAAACCACGAATATTCGGGGGGAATTCAAAACCACTATAATCCCAATCTTCATCATCAATAACCCCGTAACCAAAATGATCGAGCTTCTTAGCATACTTAAAGACTTTTCTGAAATCACTTAAAGATCGTGGATAAATATTCAGAGATACTAACGACTTGCTACATTTCTTTGCAAGACGTGTAACATCTTGCATATCGTACATACCAAAGATGGAATTAAAAGTTAACGACTCCATAACCGTGTTACTCAAAGCCAACTCATGTAACCATTTCCCAGTTGGCCTGAAATCCTTTCCTATCTAGTTATATTGTAAACGCAAACTTCTCAAATCAGTACAACACCTAGCGACATCCACTAAACCATCCTCTGAAAACATTTTACACCCACGAATCTCTAAACTCCTTAAACTAGGACCTCGGGTTTCCGCCAAGCGTTTGAGATCAGAAGCAGACACAACCATGTTCCGGATGGATAGAGATTTCAAACGCTCAAACTTAACGGCTATCTCTTGAATCCATGAGGTGACTGGAACACAACATTTCTCACCACGATAAAGCCCATTGGAATAAGACTTGAGTGTTAAGGACTCGAGATTGGGGAATCTATGGCTTAAACGAGAAGGTTCAGGGAGGTAATGCACGTGGACGGTTAGGTGTTTACGCGTTAAAGAATCGATTTCAAAATACTTCCTAGAGACTAATGAAACAGAATTAAGGACATCGTTGTCTTGTATGTAAGGAATTACACAATCTAACACTAATTCATCCATATTTTTAATTAATAAAAGAGAAACAACAACAAGAATCTTACCAGAGTGAGTTTTGGAAATGGGGTTAGGATGGCACACTTCTTTCTAACGTAGAAGCTTATAACTCTTTCTAACGTAGAAGCAGTTGGTGGTAAGATTGACTTGTTGCCGTACATTGCCAGGGCACGGATGGCACACCTCTTTCTAATGTAGAAGCTTATAACTCTTCTGTCGAGGCTGACTACGAGAAAGTTTTTCAGGTTCTGTTGGTGGTAACGCGGCCAGAACAGGGTGAAGAAAATCAATAGCAAACAAATTCCTGAACACATGTTAACGGATATCACTTGGAATCGTGTAATCACTTTTGAAAGTAAACTATTCGACCCTAATGCCTGGGTATCACGAATATCTACTTGGGATAAGACCAAATGTATGTTATTAAATTCGGCACAAATCAATAACCCTTTGCTTACAAGTGTTTATGTTCTCTGTATGTCTATCATGCATGATAAGATATCCTATTTATAGGAAATTACTTTTAGCTAGTCCAATGGAATTATGAGGATTAATCAGGCCATTAATCACCTCATAATTATCCTCATTATAGCTGATAGTGGTTACATGACCAATTAAATGTGGTCATAAAAGCAGTTATAACAATCACTTAGCAGTACTAACTTAGTACTTATACTAGTAGTACTAACTTAGTAACAAGCAGTACTAACTCAGTGACAAACAGTACTAATTTAGTAACAAGCAGTACTAACTTATGTCCAGGCAGTACTAACTCACGACCAGGCAGTACTAACTTATAACCAGCAGTACTAACTCACTGATAAGTTACTCCCTGATGAATACCATTCAGTCCAGAGTGTCACTCACCCGAAGAGTGAACTCACTGAACTTCATCAGACATTGAACATTACTTAACCACTAAAAGAGTCAGGGTGTTCAGGGACCTTGAGGGTGTACACTCCGTACCTCCTGACCCATTACCAGGTATGAACTAATCCCACAAGTGCACTAAATTTTCCAACAATCCTATCCAAATTTAGTTAACTTCCTTTGCATGAAAAATTAAACTTTAAACAAAACATGTGCATAAACGAAAATATCCTGAGGATTGAATTTCCATCTTAGTACATTACACGTTAAAATATTTGAGAATCAGGGTGTTCTAAGAATTGAACCCTTCAACCCATTTGAATACCTGAAGATAAAATACACACAAGTTTTCAAAAGCTTAAAAGCTCCTGACACTATACAAGCCATGTGTCCATATCCAAATTCATAAACGTTGTTGTAGGATCGTTTTTATTGGTGATATGGTGAATCGGGAGGTCTTGGAAGACGGAAGAACATCTTCATCATGTTAGAGAGAGAAAGTATAGAGAAAAGGGAGAGAACTATGTGTTTTATTATTATGTAAGGTGAAATTACACTAAGAGTCTCACCCTCCTAGGAAAGTCTAGGAGGGTATTTATAGCTAAACACATACAACTATGACTGTATGACATAACAAACCCATGTGTTTTAGCTAACAAAGATAGAAAATGTAATCCCGTCAATGTCGTTCCATTTACGAGTTAGGAGCGATTCCAACAATCTTTCCCCAATTTGACGACGTAAGGGATTACTTACAACATTTCCTACAATTATAAAAAACAATTAAAGAAAGGTCTTCATAAGCTCTTCAAATGCTGAGGATGATGAAAGTTTATGCTCTTTGTCTTCTTCTTGTACCTCGACTTGAGAACCGTTTTCTTCACTTGTAGGCAAATGATGTAATATGCATGAATTGGATTAACTTCCCCCCAAATCATGCTGCATGTCTTTAGCAGCTTCTCTGTACACTTCTTTTTGGCGAAGCTTCTGAATCAGCTTCCCCCCAAACTGACAACCGTCTTCAACAGATTCGAAACTTTGATGTAGTGAACATTTCCTCTAACTTTTGAAATTTTCAGTACACAGCGGAATTTATAGATGAGCAGTTGACCACACAAGGTAAATCTGACTTATTGCGGAAAATCCATTCGGGGGTAACATGCAAGAAATCAACAAGATTTTCTCACGTATGTAGATGCTTCACACCAAACAAACCGCGAAAAACGAAATGAAACGACTTCCCCCTGAATGTTGCGGTCTATCGGAATAATAGTTACTTGTGAATATGCAATTACTCGATAAAAATGAACGTGTGTGAGGCATCATAACATCATATTTAGGTAACTTCACACACGATAACTCTGTGAAAGTGAGACGATAACACCAAAGTAAGAAATTTAAACCACATATCGTCTCATTTCTTCCCCCTAACTGAAGAAATTCATGAAAGGAGAGGGTTTTCGCAAAAGTCGTCAAAGAAGCAAGACCCCGTACAACTCTCTTCCCCCCGATGTTTTCAATGAATCAGAATCATACACCACGTATGTTGATGATGAATTGAAGACATCGAAACCATGTATGTCCAATTAATCGAACAATTGTGAAATACCATAAATATCTTGTGAGAATCAACTGCTGATAAAACTTCTCTACTCGTGTATACTCTTCTCAGCTAACTCTTCTTGACCCCATTATCATTCTGATAGCTTTTTGTAGTGGCTACTGATGGAGAAAACTCAATATGACGAACTTGAGACTGAAGTAAAATAACCCGAACTTGTGACTTAAACTTGCACTATTATCAGACGAAGAACCATTTTCCTTAACACCATCGAAAAAGGGTAAACTTAAAGTTTCTCAAATTATCCACACCTTAGTGTGACACTTGAGCACAACAACGTAACTCCTTAAAAGTGATAGTTATAAGCTGTGAGCACAACAACGTAACTCCTTATATCAGGTTCAACTAGATAACTCAAGTCTTTGTCATTCGTAACGGTTAAAGCTCGAACAAGGATCTCGAAGAATCATGCATCCAACCAACCCCGATATCTTCGGATACTAAGTACACGCACCCGTGATATCCCACTTCAACCTCAAATAAATAATAAAGAATTAACTTCGTAGTCACATCTTGCGGTTACATGCTCAAAACTAGCCTTCGTGAATTGGTTTAAGTGAACAATGAAAATGGTTTTCCCCGATCTTGTCAAAAAAATGTATCCCCGTGAAAATTTATAATCACCAAAAGACCACTCTTTTCCACCACATTTCCCCCCCCCCCCAGAAGTTATACCAAAAATTAATCATGAAAAACAAACTTGTCTCATTTTTGGCCTTGCAACAAAATTCGGCCATGTTTCTTGCTGTTACTATCCATATGAGCCCAAATATCTGCTCGGCCCAACACTAAATAATTAGCAGAAGCCCGACCATAAGTTTCAAAGCCCAAATCTTGCACTATCCCAACTTACCCTAATAAACGGGTATTTAATCTATTACCCACCTAAATTGTAACTTTTAATAACCCTGATACTAAACCATCCACCCCCACTTAACACATTTCTCTCCCCACTCCTTTTGATTTTTTTCTGCTTCGTACGAAATGTACACAAAAATCAGAAAGTATTTTCATTACTTTGTATATTGCTTTGAAAACTTCAAGGTCTTCAAAATCAAAGGTAGGTACTAATTGATGTGCTTTTGTATTTCAAACGAATTAAAGGAAGATCTTAACATAATTGTTATGAATCTAACCTTTATATTCGTATATTTACCGAAGCTATGCTTCAAAATAGATCGGGGAAGATATAACTCTTGTGGCTCATGTCTTTGGACGTGTCTTAGGTCACACAAAGAGGATAAATCTGAGATCTAACAAGATTAATGAGAGATGATAAGTGATAGTTAGGGTTTGGTTGTGTTTAGTTTAGATTCGGATTGTAATAGATGTTTGGCCTTGGGAAGTGATAGATCTGTGATGTAACAAGTTCACACATGAAAATCTTTTAAAGATTTGATATAAAAGTGAACTATAACTGAGATCTTTAGTCCTCTTTGATTGTTGTTGTAGAATGAAACGAGGAAAGGTAATAACATTTTTGTTGTTAATCCTCCTTTATGTTTCAGATATAAACGTTGTGTTAATACCAATATCGTCATTAAACGTTATTTATATTTTTTATCTTTACCGAAGTTTTGTTAACGACAAAAGTAAATTTAATTTTTATAAAGCTTAAAGCTTGTCAAGTTTAATAGATATTAAAACAAGCTTTTTCAAATAATATCTTCATCACTCAAGCATTTACATTGTGATTGATCATATCTTGATATGACTCTAACCATAATGTATGATAGTAGTTTTTAGAATATTTTAGTTTCTTAAAAACTAAACATTACTTATGTATTTACATATTTCTAAAAATAGAAAAACAACACATGACATTATGTGATGCATCATGAAAATCATTGGAAGATTTCATTAGATATTTTGTGTAGATTTGGGCTCTTCATATCTTACATAGTCTTACATAGATATGGTTGACTTTGGTAAGATCTTGATATCTTGCTGTCAGACCTCGGCGGCACCAAAAGCTATAACGGGCGGAACCCTTTTAAGGGGTCCGCGGTCCGTGGTGCTTGCTGATGGTTTTGGCTATAAATAGTAAAGCCAAACCAAGTAGTTTTTCATCCCTTTATATCATACTCTCATACATATCTTCTCTCTAACCTTTCTAGCTCAGTTTCATATCATATTAGTGATCTCTTTTGTAGCAAAGAAGATCAAGTCACATTCAAGCTTCAACGAGAAGTTGGAAATCTTGTTTGTTAGTTGTTGTATGATCTTGTGTTGATTCATACTTCATTGTTGTACCAACCCATCATAATCTTGTGAGTGTGAGTGGTTAGTATTTTAGTCCTTAAAATACATTTGTGTGTGGGAGTGGTTGTACCCTTGAAAAGAACTCGGCATCCAGCTTAGTGTCGGAAATAGTGTGTAAGCGAAGTGTAAAGGTTTTCTCCGCCGGTGAAAGGAGCTTGTTGACTAGTGAAGTTGAAACTCTCGAGTGTGAGACTCGGGGAGTGGAGTAGGGCAAGGAAAAAGAGTCATTGTAGACTGAACCACTATAAACAACTTGTTGTGGTTTGATTGTTTCTTTCCTTATCTACTCATTATATATTGTTTGCATATTTCACCAACATATCAAAGATCAATATCAATTGATCTTCAAAAAGGTTTCAAAACAAAGTTTTTAATCGGTAAACTATTCAACCCCCCTTCTAATTTTCCACAATTGGTACCAGAGCCTCGTTGCTCAAGAATTTCTAAAATAATTTGTATTTTATAAACTTGAAACGATTCATAGATTCTGAAAACTTTAAAGAAGGGCAATCTATGCAAAGACCACCACTATTTGAAACCAATGGATTTATCTATTGGAAAAACCGTTTTGAAACATATGTAAAATCAAAAGATATAGATCTTTGGTTTGTTATTGTTAAAGGGGATTTTAGTTCTACAAGAAACGATATTTCTGTTGATGAACAAAATAAATTAATTGCTAAAAATAATGAAGCTAAAATGATGCTTTATAATGCTTTGCCTAGAAAAAAATATGAAAGAATTTTTATGTGTGAAACCGCCAAAGATATTTGGGAATTTTTTATTGTTACACATCAAGGTAATTCACAAGTCAAGGATAACAAAATTGATATTCTTGTTCAACAATATGAACAATTTGTTATCCCTGAAGATGAAACCATTGATTGTGGCTTTGTTCGCTTTAATACTATTATTACATCACTTAAAGCACTTGATGAATCTTTTCGTAGTAAGAACTTTGTCAGGAAATTTCTTAGAGCACTCCATCCGAAATGGAGAGCTAAAGTGACGGCTATTGAAGAATCAAAAGATCCCTAAAAAATGTCACTAGACGAGCTAATCGGTAACCTCAAAGTACATGAAATGGTGATGGAAAAAGATTCGGAGATCATCAAAGGAAAAAGGGAGAAGATCAAATCCGTTGCTCTAAAAGCAAAGGCGGAATCAAGTGATGATGACGAATCTTGCTCCGGTAGTGATGATGAGGTGTATGCCATGGCCGTTAGAGACTTTAAAAAGTTCTTTAGAAGAAGAGGAAAGTTTGTAAGACAACCTCGAGAAGAAAAGAAGCCATTTCGAAAAGATCAGGATGACAAAAAGGGTAAAGGTGAAAGAAAGTATTTTAGATGTGGTGATGCAAGTCATCTCATAGGAGAATGTCCCAAGCCACCTAAAAGCAAAACTCAATGAGCTTTTGTAAGTGGTGCTTGGAGTGATAGTGAAGATGATGAAGAGTCAAGCAAGGAAGAGATCGCTCTAATGGCACATGAGTCAAACGAGGTACATTCCGACTCTTCTTATTCTTCTATTGATGATGACACTTTGCAAAAACAATACAATCAATTGTGTGAGCTAAGTCTAAAAATCATAACTAAAAATAAATTTTTAAAAACTAAAAAGGAATTTTTAGAAAATGGAATCTATGAGTTAAAAGAAAAGGCAAAACGACTAGAAAAGGGAAAAGCAAATGACGATGGTTGTAAATCATGTCAAGAGCTTAATCTTGAAATAGAAAACTAAAGCTCACACAAGATGTTCTAATCGAACATAATTCTAAATTTAAAAGGTTTAATAAAAACATCGCTCTTGCCGATGAAATAGTTAAAATACATAAAACACCAGGAGACATGAATGGGCTGGGATTTAATGAGGTATTAATTCCAAAGAGTCAAAACAAAATGGCCGAAAAAGACAAACAAACGTCAAAACCGCTGCAGCACGGACCAGACGGACCCAAAATAAGGGTTCCGTCCGTTGAAAGAAATGGTGTCGTGGGTACTTCAGCACGACAGAACATTTGTAATACGGACCGTAACGAATTTGTCAAAGTAACAAAGAAAACAAAGGATAGTGTTAAACTAAAACCAGCTGTTACATTAGGAGTATGACTTGCTAAAAATGAATTTAGATCAAAAACTACTTAACAACGACATGAAACACCTTTTGCCAAATGCCCTTTCCTAAGAGCAACCACAATGTACAACCCAACTACCAACACAACGGTTGGAATCAAAACTTTCCTAGACCATATCAAACTCCAGATTACATGTCATGGAACTCTTACCCATCGTTTCCATACATGAATCAAATAAATGGTATGTTTAACCCAAATGGACCCATGATATATTGGGGACCAAATGCTTGAGTTATTTGCTTCTTAGGTATGCTTGAAAGTTGGATTGGAACCTGATGAGTGGATAAAAGATAGTGGATGCTCACGACACATGACAGTCAACAAAAGTCTCTTCTCATCATACCAAGAGTATGACGGAGGTAATGTCACTTTTGGTAGCAATCACAAAAGCAAAATCATTGGCAAAGGTACGATCGCTCATAACTCCCTAACTATTGAAAATGTTGCTCATGTAGATAGGTTAGGATTTAATCTACTTAGTATTTGCCAATTATGTGATAAAAATTATAAAGTACTATTTTATGAAAATGGTAGTAAAATACTTGTTAGGTCACTAGATTTACAACACAAGCTTAATAGAAAGAGATAAAGGCGATTGAACAATAATCAAACACACACACGATATGAGTAGCACGGTTTAGGCGTAGATGTATGTGAAAGAGTAAATTGAACAACCAACCCTCAAGTGAGGGTTATACAAAAGTATTTATAGGAGGGAAGCTAGGGCAACACTCCTAGTTCCCATCCTTTTCCTTAATGGACATGGGCCTAAGCTCATGGGCCTTCTACATAAGCTTAAGGCTAATAACAAACATAAAGGCCATAATTAAGCTAACTATTACATATAAATTACTAACACTTGATTATGGTTTAGGAGTAATTCCAACAATCTCCCCCTAAGTGTTAGTGATGAAAACGGTGAAGGTGTTGATGTAATAGAAGCTTTGACGTCTTCTGACGTTCTTCTTTCTTGTGAGAAGAATTGCCTTGATTCAAACAATCTCCCCAGTGTAGAGAGATAGTTTTCTTTGAACAGTTATGCTTTGACGTCATCTTTAACTTTGTTCTTTGATCATTGTTCTTTGTGATGAAAGTGATAGTATGTTGTTGTTTTTTTTTTGCATCAAGTCTTCGTGTCTCGCCGTTCCAGTGTCTCCACGTCATTCTTCAACATGCTCACACGCTCTTTTGACGTTGGAAATCAATACTCATGAAGTTCTTTAAGTCTTTAACTTTGTAGATTCTTTGATTTGACGAAGAATCATTACTTGTTGTGTTGCTATTGGATAAAACTTCCATTAGTGATGATGTTGGCGTGAGCATGAGAAGAATCTGCACGATCATTCCGCTCCGAAGCTTCCATAAGAAGAAAACATTTAAACGGTTAGTAATAAGCGGATTCCGGCACTTACAAGTTTGAACGAGAGTGTTAACAAAGCGATAGTGTGAAAACACAACTCTAATTCTTACCGAGGCCGTTCCTGAATCGAGTCCCACAAGTGAGATAACACGATGTCAGAAGTACACCTATGATTCGATGAGTCGCCGGTGAGGTACACGAAGCATCATCTCATGATTTAGACCGTTTGAGACCACTAAGCGTAATCCACGGGGAGTTATCGACGACCTGCGTGGCCGCTTTGATGTTGACCCTGGCAGGAGTTTCCATTCAATCACTGAGGATCACGAATGTGAACCTCTCATAAATGTTCTCGACAGATTGCTAAGATCTGTGAAGGACTCGATAATGTACCACTGAAATTCTTATTGTTGAACGTTAAGTGATGAAGTGTCAAGTGTACCTAAGAGATATTTTGATGAATCTCGTGGCTCTAGACTCAATAGTGCGTTTTGGTTTTCCTGAGCGAAGACTAGGGAGAGGGTCTCCTTCTTCAATACCAGCGATCTCAAAGAGAAAGCCGATAGATTACGTAGGGTTCCCTGTGAGAATGAAACAAGCGTCTGTTGAGAGAAACTTGAGTGGCTAAGAAGGTTTAGTGCATGCGTCACTGGGTCCATGACGACTTTTAATCTTCAATACCGGTGTCATCTAGTGACAACCAGTAGCATATGAATTGAACCCTATGGTTATGCTCTAAGTTGAATTATCCGGAGGGCTATTTCTTTTCACCCTTTTCTTTGCATTTCTTTTTAATTCTTCAACCCCTTCTTTCTCCGATTCTCATTTTCTCTTTTTTATAATCATACCTAAGGACTTCTGAATTCTAACTATTGGTAGTGTCCTTGGGTAGATCCCTCCGCCTCTGGCGGATCATAGGACGGTTATTCCTAACCTTAATCTCCTTATAGCTCCATTGCCATAAAAACATTTTCAAGAAAATCTCTCAAAGGGTTTGTAAATGAAAAACATGTTTGAACCATTGTGAGAGTTTTATCTTTTAGCAGAAATACTCCCCCTCCACATGTGCTTTAGAGTTTTTGGTGAGGGGAAGAGGCCAAGACTTTAGAATTGATCGACTCAAGATAGACATTCCCCACGAGACACGGCATTTGGCATAGTTAAAGAGTTACATTGTCAACTTTTAGGTGACAACTAGCTCTAATAACTATCTTGAAGGTGTGGACAACCCGGAAAGGTTGTCAAACCCGTCAAAGTTCATGTCTACTAAGAGTTTCTCGAATGGTACATTCTACTCGGACAAGTCCTTTGCGAGACACGTTTACATCACTAGCGAACTAGCTTGAAATTATTACCCGTCCCGGACAAGTCTTTTCGAGTTACTAACAGTTAAGATCTCGTCAATTCTTGGGTTAAATATTTTTCACACGAGAGTTCATATAGCAAAACACAACATATTTCTTATCACGTATTTTTCTCCCCCTCAAAAATGGCATATAAAATGTTATTTTTGAAAAGTTGAAAATAAATATGACCATTTCGAGTGTTGTTGGGAAGAATGACCACTTGTGAACAATTTGTGAACAAAGTTTATAGTCAAGTACTCCCTCAACGAAAGTGATATAAACGGTTGAGGTTTTGAAAAAATCATAAGGGAAAGTACTTGTTCTTTTGAGCAAAACCTTGAAAAGTGAAAGGTTTGATAGGTTTTACTCAAAAAGTAAGAAGCTTTGCTCCTTTGATAAGGATTGTGGCGAAGCCGCGTACCACGGGGTCCTTTATTTACAAGAACGGGTTGTACACTGTAATGTGTGCACAAGCCATTGACATAATAAATCATACATCCAAAGTTATAATTAAAGAAGCGCTTCAAGGGTACCGGGTAGTCGGAGATGTTGCCAGAGTGTGAATCGGCGTTGAAAGCCTATGATGATGTTAATCCCGGGTGGACCTCCAACATAGCTTTCAATCTTCCTCAACTCGATCCCTTCGATACAACCGTTCATCAATCATCGTGATGATCCTCTTCACATCCCCGATCCGAGAATTCCATCGCTAGGAGACCCAATCTTTTGATGTATATCCTTCAACCGATAAGCCAATCCGTCCCTAACCATCTTCAAAGTGTTATCTCCAAACTTGTGAAGATCTCTACACGCCATTAAGCAATTTCTTTGAAGTTCACTGCGAACGACGCCGTAATGGTTTGCCGATGAGCGATATTGGGAGAGTTGGTTGATGTCGGGAAGATCAAGCTGCGGTGGAGTGAAGTTGACACGGTGCGATAAGATTCAATCACGCAAGGCTGGAGATCTTCTACACGCTTCTTTGATAACTATGCGTCTAATGAAGATGAGCAATCGACTTGATGAATTCACATTGTATTTCAAGGTGGAAAATTGTCTCATACGACCTTGTACTTTGGCAAGGTACATGTCTTCGATGTCGTTGATAGACAAATTCTCAAAGTCACCTTCAGAGAATGCATAATCCCTTTCGTCTTGTCTTTTGACCACAATCTTCTTGAGAAAAGTGTAGTCCCATTTGGATGAAAGATCAACGTGTTTGATGGCAACGATGCTTTTAGGACTGAACACTTCATGTTGAGATTTCTGAACTTGGCGGCTGTTAGTAGATTCTTCGGTGTTCTGGCCAATGGTGAATCCCATACATTGCATCTCGGTTGTACTCTTCCACTTGATTGGAGAACAAGTGGTTAGATCTTTCCTCGATGGCTATGCGGATTGAGTAAATTGTCACGGAATGGAAGTGTCAGTGATGTAGCGTATTTCCTTGAACCATCGCCACCGTGTAGAAGAAATTCCAAGTCTTTGTTGAAGAAATATCGGAATGGAATTCTAGGCTCATTTGGTTGGCTGATTGTTGGTAGTGGTTTAGACCAGTCGGTGTAATATGGAGGGTTGTCCGCTTTGGTGAAGTCGATGTTTGCTTCTAGGTTGAGCCAATCCATGTTGTTAGACATAGCTCGAGCAATGTTCTTAAGGTGATATTCGACGCCGATGGCACTTTCGAGCTATCTTTCCACGATTGAAAAGCTTCATTCTTGATTCGCCGCCTTCAGTTTCGTCATCTTCTTTACCGAATTTTTCTTGCAGTATTTTAGCATGCTCCAATGTATTACCTTCTACCAGATCTTGACCTTCAACAGGGGTAGGAGTGGAATTAACAAGTGTCGAAAACCATTCAAATTCCTCGGTTGTATCTTCATCTAGCCATGATAGGACGCCAGGGCCTTCTTCTTCTTTTCTTAGGCCTAGATGAGGGTTAGGTTTCGTGACTTTGGAGGAGAGGTTGTTGGGGGCTCATGGTATTCTTCATCGTCACCACCCGTATACTCAAAGTGGTCACCGGTTTTACGAGTCCGGGTGGTGTCTCGAGAATCATGAGGTTTATCTGAGAGGGAGGAGGGATCTTTGTTGGCAGAGTCCTTTGGGGTGGAGGTTGCATCGATCAATAGAGGATGATTCACCAGACTTCTTTGTGCGTTTGGGCTCTTTATCCTTATCCTGATCTTTATCATCATCATCTCTTGAACGCTTAGGCCTTACAGCCTCTTCTCTGAATGATGACTTGAGTTGGTATTCCAGCAATGCTTCAAACAGTTTAGCTTCATGGGAGGCAAACGCGTTGCAGGCGTTTGACATTTCGCTACCAAATGGGTTCACCAATTCATCATCTGAGAAGATTGTAGTTTCAACTGGATTGATGCTCAATTTCATCGGAGTTGATTTCATGGCTTGCTTGGCTAAATGTAAGAGATTTGGATAAATGATTGCCCGGTATACATCTCCTTTGTCGGTTTGGGCGACCTCCATAAGGAAATTGTGAGAGTATCCTTTAATCATCTCGTTCATGCTTCCTTGAAGATCATCCTTCATAAGCTTCTGTACATACTCCCTTTCACTTTCATCTTGTCCGTCTCATCGTGAAGATCGTTATCGTCGGCAATGAAATTCAACTTTCTATAGAGCATGTCTTTCTTTCTAACTCTTTTGACAGCTTTAACGATTCGATTCTTTGATTTAGAGATCCAAGATGGAGTTGGCTTCTTTACTGATTTGGATGATGATTTGGTTGATTTCGTTGATGGTGGTGGTGAAGAGTGAGAAGATGAATCTGATGATGAAGAGATGTGAGAGACTCGGTCCTTTGGTGGCTCAGAAGTTTCTTCCTTTGAACGCGCAGGACTATCTAGAAGAAACTTATCATACTCAACATCTTCTTCATCTCCGGACTTAGCTTGTTCATCGACTTTGGCTTTAGCGCAGCTTCTTCATCGACTTTTACCATCTCTACCTTCTCGTGATTCCGGTTCTTCATTAACACGTGATTGTTGTTGTACCAAAGTGGTGGCACGGATCCCTTATCGGGTTGATTAACCGCATCGGGGATCCGGTGACGGTTGAGCTCCACCACTTCCAACCTCCTGGGGCCACCCATTTGATCTTTAGCAAATTGTTGTGCAACGTGTTGAAGTCTAACGAATTTGAACTTCTTCCTGTATGATTTATCCAGTTGCTCTTCATCGAGCTTGAGTTTTCTTCATACGCAAGGATTGGAGTCTTCCTTTTCCTTGATCACCTGTTGGAGGACTAGGAGGTTTAGATACGTTGGAGTTTCATCTTGCGATTTGAGTAGAAAGTCTCTTCATCTCGATTGACCCTCAGTCCCCTCCCATTAGCTTTCTCTGTGGTTCAGGCTTCGATACGGGAATAGGAACGATGTCTTCCTTGGCGGGAACTGCGTCCTCTTACGTGGAGGATTCCTTTTGGGAACATCCTCGACTCTCGTCAAGCTTGCGGCACTTCCTCGCACTTCCTCTTACGGTTTTCCTTATAGGTGTACGGAAAATTCTCATCGAGATGACCAACTTTGCCTTCCTTACTGCTACCGATACCTTTTGTAAGTCTCGAGCTTTTTGATTTCATTAGTCGAGAAGGTGATCGGGTAATCTGACACACATGTTTCTTTGTTGAGGATTCCTTGATTCGTGATAGGGTAGGCTCATCAACATATCGTGATTTTCGGGTCATTGAGCCTCTTGGGAATATCGGGATGAAGTCAAGTGCTCTCGAATCAACAGTGTATCCATAGGGAATCTTTGAGCCAAGTTTCTTGAGAAATGACATCATGACTTCCCATAACAGTGCTTCTATTTCGATGTCCTTTTTGTTGATCAATGACCAAAAGATTTGTAGTTCAATGAGCTTGGGATGCTCGTAGCCACTATCACGACCAGAGACAGATTTGGTAATGATGATGTAGAGGGTTCTCCACGGTTGAGGAATGTTCTTAAGCTCCACGTGAGAGTGCTTAGTGATTATTCCTGAAGCTTCATCATAGCCAATATCAATCAGGAATTTTTTAACCGAGAGCTGTCTCTTCAAGATAGGTGTGGCATAGAAGTCGGTTGGCTCGATTTAGGGAATTAGAAGAATGCCGTAGATCCGCATGTGTGATGGTGATCTGTTTGTGATTGAGCGTCACATTCACCGCACTTTGACCTTTGATCCTTTGCATTGAATTCCAGAATTGTTGAATGTAGATCTCAGAGCGATAGCGAGTGTGAGCATGTTCGTAGGTATGATTCCTAGAATATCCACAAATCAAGCAAGAAGACTCGAGGCATGTGAGAGTTTCAAAGTCAACTCTTAGATTGTTCTTTCCAATCTTCCTTGGATAGCCATTAGAAGATATCGCAATGTGAGAACCTCGAGGTGCATCCACATTCATTTGAAGCGACCATGTCGTGATCACGAAATAACATTAGCCAAAAGAACCAACATATTGAAAGACATAATGTTAGTCAACATAAGGTTTTATTGTCTAATTATTGAATGATAATGTCAATGGTTGTTCACGAGTCCAAAGTCACTTGTATGTCTAATAGTCCAATGGCCGTGAAAAGTTTCGCGATTGAGTTAGTTAACATTAAATTTTTAAAGTTTATGTTATCACTTATTAATCACAACATATTGAACGCTTTAAGCTTATTAGTGACATTATTGGTTTCGTGACGTTATGATTCATTTATATACAAGTTTGCACGCATAACAATTCATAATGAAGGTCAATCAATGCTTAGGCGAGAATATGGCAAAGTTAGCCAGAAATATATCGCGTGGTATGCAAGCTTATGCGTAGGATCCTTACTTACGCGTAAGAAATGTTACGCGTAGGAAAAAGGGACCTTAAGCGTAGAGCTTACGCCAGGCGATATAAGCCTTACGCGTAAGGCTTACCGTAGCAGAGTAGACCTTATCGTAGAGTCATCGCTACATATCCTTCACGTGATAATGCAGTAGTCTCTTTGTAGAACCTTACGCTGCAATAGTTACGTAAGATTTCTCTTACGCATAACTTTCTACGTAAGGTGATCCTTATGAGTAACAAGGACCTTGATTCCGAGTTTTATGCGTAGCAAGCCTGAAATAAAATCATCATATCATCAATCTTAACATGTATAGTCATTTTAAAATAGATCATGGCATGAAACTCATTTCTCGCTTCTGGCGTAGAAAGTCATACGCGTAAGTCAAACCCTAGAGTTTAAAATTACGCGATATGATTTCTAGCCATAGGAATTGCACCAAACGTTTTCCGGTAGGTCTTAGGTGTTGTGAGAGTCTAATAACCAAGTTTTAACATCTAAAAGTCGCTTGAATCAAAAATACCCAAACCTAAGAACATTAAACCCTAAATCCCAATTTTTAATCAATTAGTGTTTTACGGGTTGTTATAAGGCCCGGGAAATCATTAATTCAATATGATATCAACATTACACAACAATCTTTTTGACCAAATACAATCACATTTGAAAATACCCAAAACCACGCATAAACCCTAAATTTGAAATTCACTCAATCGTGTATCCGGTTCGTTTAAGTGATGAAAATGAGTTTATTGATGTAAGAAGAACATCTTAACACTATCTTTTTAATCACAAACACCCATTATTGATTAGGTGTTCATACGCTTATGCGTAGAACACCAAATCAATCATATATGCAAAAATTTGACCGCTTGGATTCGTGTAAAAATCAAAACCAATGTTTGTAAACTGCGTTAAGATCATGAAACAACTTACAAATTGATGATCGTAAAACACGATTTGAAGAAATTAATTTGTGCGTAGGACTTGTTGAGTTAGGAGTAATAAATGTGAAGTGAAATGTTAGGTGGGGTGTTTTTATTAAAATGACTTTAACCTTTTGGCATTTTTGGTCCCTCCACCTTTTCCATTTTCATTTAAAGCCTTTTAACTTCCATTTTGGTTACCAAACAAAATATTTTAGAAATAACTTGACGACACTCCCTTGACTTAAAAAATGATGAAAGGTTATAAATTTTAGTCTAGGAGTGTCGATTTAACGAAAAGTTTACCACCATTGATAAAAGAAACAACCGGAATAAAGTAACATGCAAGTACAATGAATGTTTTGAAAAGCAGATTAAGAGTTTATTTTCTCCCCTCAACACTTGATCTAAAAATCTTGAATTTTGAAAGATTATAGTGTTGACGTTGAAGAAATGTAGTTGCAATGTTGAAATAAAAATAGATAGAAGAGTATTTTTGTTGTTTTATCGATTTTTATATTTTTTGTATTTTTGTTTTTGAAAATTTATTTACAAAAGAGATTTTGGTGTTTGACAGTTTTTAAATTGTTTTAGGAGGTCATCCTATTCCTCTTGAGTCAAACACCTCATACCAATCCGGTGGACCAACTCATTAAACCTAGCGGAGGCAAGCTTTGGTGAGAAGATGCCAATTGGTATTCGCACTCCACAAGTATAATTCAACTGTACCGCTTCCACGTGATCCTTGATGAAATGATATCGAAGATCAATGTGCTTTGATTTAGTGTTGAACCGAGTTGCACGAGATCGCAATAGCACTATTGTCGCAGTACATCGGGATGCTGTCAAATACGTAACCATAGTCTTTGAGTTGTGTTCTCATCCAAATGACTTGAGCACAACACGCGACATGGCTAACATATTCGCCGCCTTAGGTTGAGGACAAATGACGCGTACAATCTCGCTTCTTCGACCATGACACGCTTGTCACCAAGAAATTATAACGCTCCTGAAGTACTTTTCCGTGAATCTAAGCATCCTGCGTGGTCATCGTCTGAAAAAGAGATTAGTTCAAAACCGGAATCCCGGATACCGGATTCCCAAATTAATGGTTCCCTTGATGTATCTGGAGGATTCTTTTAGCCTCGAGAGGTGAGTTTGAGCTTGGTCGCCATCGATACTGAGCAAAGATATACGGCAAAGACAATATCGTCTCACGCTGTAATACATGAGAGACCCAATAATACTACGGTATTTGGTAGGGTCCACCAATTTCCCATGTAAATCGGCGTCTAGCTTCTTGGTATGAGCCATTGGTGTGGCATAAGTGTCACAGGTATTCATTCCAAATTTTTTTAACAATTCAAGGGCATATTTGGACTGACTCAAGAAAATACCACGGGGTGATTGATGAACTTGTAATCCTAGAAAGAACGTAAGTTCACCCATCATGGACATTTCAAAATTTTTCTTCATTAGTTTTGCCAAAGCGATTGAGTACTTTTTATGTGTAGACCCAAAAATGATGTCATCCATGTAAATTTGAACAATTAAGATATGTACCCCGTGATATTGTATAAAAAGAGTAGGTTCAACCGAACCTTTGGTGAAATTATTGGCAATGAGGAAAGATGATAGCTTATCGTACCATGCCCGAGGAGCTTGTTTGAGACCATCTGAGCTTTGTTAGGTTTGTAGACATGGTTCGGAACGCAGATCAACGTAATCCTTCCGTCAGGGTGACATAGACCGTTTCTTTTAGTTGTCCATTTAGAAACGCAGTTTGGACATCCATCGAAGACCGTCATATTCATATGAGCCTGAACGCTAGAAATATCGAAACGACCTCAAGGCGAAACCGAGCAAAAGATTCTTCAAAGTCAATACCCTCTTCACGGCGATAACCCTTAGCCACCGGGCGTGACTTATTTCTCGACATTAGCGTGCTTCCTTCAAAGATCCAATTTGTTTTCCAAATCCATTTTGAGACCAATGACGTAGACTCGCTGTGGTCTTTCAACCAGCCTCCCATACTTCAAGACGTTTGAATTGGTTGAGTTCTTCTTGCATGGATTCGATCCACTTGTCTTTTGTCATTGCGTCTTTGATGCTTTTAGGTTCGATTGGCAGACGGTGAGTGCATAAATGCAATGTTCACCATCCGAGTGAAGACGTTGTCTCAGAACGGTATGTTGATTCGGGTTGCCAATAATATTTTCCAGATGATGGTCTTTTTTCCATCTATGTGTAGAGGGTTGATGTTGGTATACATTATGCAGATTTTGAGGATTCAAATGGCTTGTTGAAGATTCCGACATCTGGTGCGTGCGGCGCCTTTCATTAGCAAACGAGTTAAAGAACGCATTTGGATCAAAATCGCAGGTGGGGTACATCATTGAGAACATCATCACTGGCGGTTCATCATTGTTGGAAGCGGTTTGTTCAAGTGTTGTGTTGGAGTCAAGCGGTGGTGCTTCTTCAACGATGGTTGTTGTAGCGGTGTATCGGTATGAGAGTAGTATCGTTGGCTTGACGGTAAGCGGATACACCGAGCACGTTCATCAATATCGTCACACGAACAGTGAGCAAATAGCCTTTCCATTTGTTGGCCAGTAAGGTTTGAGGGCTTGTTTCATGATGGGGTTTCGGGGAAAGTTTAGCGGTTGTGACGGGTTCTGTCGTTATGCTTTCGAAGCCATTTTCGTAATTTCATCAAAATGAGCATGAATCGTTTCCATAACCTCCTTTGTTCGACGATTCCACATTCGGAAACCTTTAGAATTATCACAATATCCAATAAAGACTCCAATGTCAGCTTTGGCTTTGAGCTTTCCAAAGTCATCACGATCATTATTCTGGATAGCAAAGAGATCCAAATACATGAAAGTGTTTGAGATTCGGTTTTCTTTGACAAGCTCGAAGGCGTTTTTGTTGGCGTTTGTGATCATAGAACGGTTTTGAGTATAGCATGCGATGATAGACTACGCCCATAAGTAATCTGGGAGTTTGGCATTGATTAACATTGTTCTTGCAGCTTCCACTAACGTTTGGTTTCGTCTTTCAACAACACCGTTTTGTTAGGGTGTCGTGCAATAGATGTCTCGATGTCAATTCCCACTTTCTCATAAAATTCACGAAGAGTTTGGTTAACAAATTGATGCCTCATGTTGATTTGTCGAGACGGTGTTTACAGATTTGAACTTGTATTTTCGTGTGAAAGGTGATGATCATCTGTGGAGCTTGATCTTTGCTTTGAAGAAAGTAGACCCAAGTCCAAAGTGTGAATAGTCATCAACAATTACTAAGATGTAGCGCTTTTGCCATTGATCGTTTGCAGCCGCGATCGGGCCACACAAATCCATGTGAAGAAGATGAAGCACATCTTTGCGAGCCGTGTTCCACCTTTGAAGGAAAATGAGCACGAGTGCTTTTCCCTTGTTCACAAGCCGAGCAAAGGTGATCTTTAGAATCCAGAAATCGTGGGAGTCCTTAAACTAGTTTGTGTCAAGCAAGGTTGGTGATGGTTTGAAAGTTTAGATGTGATAGACGACGGTGCCATAGCCGGGATTTTGTTGATGTTGCCTTTGAAAGTAAGCAAATAGGAGATGAAGCAACCATGTCTTGCATAGAAATAGTGTAAAGACTTGAATTACGCGAGCCGCATATGGTCGTTTCCTTGTAAATCACGAATGAAACAAGAGTTCTCCCTGAAAGCAACCTCCAAATCTCCATCACGGCAGGCCGACTCCATCAAAATCATTGTGACCGAGGCCATCCACATAATAAACCCTGCTAATTTTGATGTTCCCATTGATATAGTCTCCGTAGAGCCCATGATAGGCTTGAAGTTTAAGATCATTCGACCGACAAAGGTGCAATGAACTTTGCAATAAAGTTTGATAACGAGTTTAAGGTTTTTTGCTCATGTGGGGTCGAACATCCATATCAACAATCCAGAGAATGATCAGACACGCATTACACATGCAGGATGGAATAGAAGTAGATGTGGAACCGAAATGTTAGAGGGTTAGGAGGCGTATAAAGTAGACATACACACATCAATTGCTTTGGGTATCCATTTAAATCCTAGTGTGTTATATATCCATTTCTGCCATCTCCAACTAGTATTTGCTTTAGTCTTAGTGAATGCACTAGGTGGTACTACATTCCTAGGAGGTGGAGCTACAGGGACAGCAATCGCTTTTCTTAGAATCTAAAAAAGGCGGTCTACCAAGCACGGACTTAGAAAGATTAGTGGGCCTAGAGGTATTCCAGTTCTTAGGATTCCTTAAACGAGAGATGATAGCTTTAGCAACACATTTATCATGACAATCGTAATTCATACTTTATTTACGACAAATAACACAAGGTGCATCGGGCTGAATATCAAAGTTGTAACGGTTTAGCATTTGTTACATCACTATTTCTATTACATTTTCCGGTATTTGTGAGGATATTGGATTTCACATACACATCAAACCATAACACAAAGTAGACGTATAAGTGGAATTCTAGAGAGAGAAAGTTAGAGGTTTAGGGAACTTAGTGAGAAAGTGAAAGATATTATTATGAGCTCCAACTCTCTACCTTGGGAGGTAGAGAGTATTTATAGTCTTACATAAAATGCCACAGGGCGTGGATCGGGCATGATGGGTAAAGACCGTCAGTCCTCCACGGTGTTACTTAACAAAATACTACTTAACTAAATATAACTATGACTACGAGCATTCTAGCGATTACATATACTTGAGGTGACCGACTCTTTAATACCAGGAATTTCTAATTCCTAACAATCTCCCCCTAAGGGAGGTCACCTCAACCATATACTAAAATGACATTGAATACAATCAGATATTACATTAACAATTGATCTTGCATTCTTGATGTAGTACTTTGCTCCGGCTTCGTAGTCATTGATTCCACTCATTGCATGTTTGGTTAATCCAAGTGGAGGTCTTTTCCTGATCCACGTGATAATAATGTTGAGCCAGCTTTTGAGATCATCAGCTAATAGAAAATCTCGATACATCCATTGTGGTGTTGGTATTATGTGATGATGTGACTTTCAGACCGACATGCTCACATTCTGGATCATGATATCTTCTCATCGGAGTAGCGGAAGCATTCGTTGATTCATGATATTGGCGGCAGCCAGAAAGGTAAGCATGGAGTTAGAATATCGAGTCATTGATGCACTAATCATGATTTCTTTTGATATGAATGTGTTGTGTGAGCATGCGGCTATGGATTGACCGCTTCATTACCGGTACCGCGAAGCGTCGGGGTGTACCTGCATAAGACAGTTAGCAATAAAGCGCACGAAAGTGTCTTTGATCACTTACGATGAATTGAGGTACGCCCACGGTTCCCGTTGATCGACAAGTACGCTTTTGTGATCGTATAATTCGAAGAATTTCCTTGACGAGTGGTTTCGCGCCGCTCTAGGCGTTCTCAAATAGGGCGTCTCAAAGAAGACAACACGGAGTGAGTGAACCGGCGAATTTTACGTCCCACCGATTGATGAAAAGATATTTGAAAAACAATCGTGTATTGCTCAATAGAAATTGTTTTGCAATATAACGAAGGTTTTAATGAAAATCAATTATCAATCATAAAACACCTTTTGATTTGAAAAATTAGTACACGGTCGACGTGCTAATGAAAAGAGTTTTAAAGCACAAAGACCGGTTTTCAAAGGTATCCGTCAATCCATAACTCGAACCGAGGATTGATTCAAAAGAATGAATCGCCCATTGTTTACGTCGGTTGTCACATGGTTGATCTATAATAGATCTCACATGCCACCTACCAGGAGCTTGTTAGATGTTGGCTCCTGAAGGCTTTCCATCTTCATTGTGAATATGTTTGCATATCACTTTCGGATGTTCGGCAATACCACAAGGATAATCGTAGGACTCAAGATATAATCTCTCTTTCCACATTGTGTGAAACCGAGAGTCTTCATTGAAAGTGTCCTAATGAGATTTATTGATGATCTCGTGGCTCTAGACTCAATTTGTGCATATTTGGATCCTATATCTGAGACTAGGGAGAGGGTCTCCTTCTTCAATATCAACAATCTCTAAGAGAAAGTCGATAGATAATGTTGGTTCCTCGTGAGAATGAAACAAGTCCTTTTAAGAGGAACTTGAGTGGTTTGGAAAGTTGAAGTGCGGTGCTTTGGGTCCATGACGCGTCTTGTCTTCAATACCGATGTTACCATCAGTAGCATATGAATTGAACCCGGTTTCCGCCCTAAGGTTGAATAAATGGAGGGCTATTTGTTTTCACCCTTTTCTCATTCAATTCTTTTTAATTCTTCAACCCCTTCGGTGCTTACCGAGACTTCATAGCTAGAACCTTGTTGGGTTTATTCGGTACTAGCTCGATCTTAGTCCGCACTCTTCCCATATCTCATTTTTCTCTTTTATCATCATACCTAAGAACTCTACACTAACTAGTGGATAGTCCCTGGGTAGATCCCTCAGGTTACTGCTCAAGGATCATGGGAACACAACCAAACCTTATCATCCTTATATCACCATACATAAAGTAAAGTTGGTCGGTCTTTTGGTATTGTTCATCTGCCATAGGAACCAATTGAAAACCATTTGAAAATCAATCCGGATACTTATGATATATTATCAAAGCATTTTGTACCTGAATTGTTTTTGATATTTTTAGAAGAAGAACTCCCCTCAACATGTGAATCAAGTATTTGAAATAGTTTTGCACACGGAGGCAAGAGAAAGAATTAACTTCTTTGATTACCATTTTCTAAAAGATATCAACATCACTTCCCTAATCAAATCAAGTAGATAAAGCATTTTGGGAAGGATGAGGTTTTCATGATTTTGCTCCCCCTCAATATGTGCCTCGAGTTTGAAAAGAGTTTTGCACATACTAGGAAAACGCACATTGAGATAAGTTGATCACGTTCAAATCATTTGTGGTTTAAGATAGATGCTCCCCCACAACGTGTGCATGGAAAAATTTGAAATCGTTTGTCACTATGTGGAGGAAAGCATTGTAATCACTTATAAAACCATTTACTCAATTATCGGTTTAAATCAATTTAAATCACAAATTCTACCCCGATCACAATTATCAAATCATTTGAGATTTGTGATCTCTTATAGATTTAAATTGATTTTGAAAGCTTTTAAGAGAATTGTGACTTGATTATGAAAGCGTTTTAAGCGATAATGATCGGATTTTAATACTTTAAACTCCATTGATAAAACATGCATGAATATCTTTTGAAAACAATTGAATGCCAAATAACTTTTTAATTTAATTGAAATCATTCTCCCCTCAATCAATGACATAGGTTGTTGATTGAGAGATTGATATTTTGACAAATAAGTCCAGGATGATTATCAAAAATAGAGACTGAGTTATTTTTCAAAGCAGCTTAGTTTTCAAGAGATAAATGATTAAAATATCAGAGCATGGAATTTTGAAAACATGATAAAGTATGGCTCTGTTCTTTCTTTGAAAAAGCGGTTCTTGACTGAAATGACAATAAACCATAGTTTCTCCTTCTCCCAAAAAGAATACTTTTTTTTTTTTGATTTTTTGATTTTTTTTTTTTTTTTTTTGAATTGAACAACATCTAAAGAACCGTGTCATTCTTTGAATGACAGCACAAAGACCGTAGATATTATCGAACCGAGAAAACGCATGACAAAATGACAATATTTTTGAAGATTTTTCAAATTTTTCAGATTTTTATGGATTTTGAAGGTTTTATAATTTTGTATTTTGATTTTCGAATAGATATATACAAGAGATAGATGAAGATAGACCTTTACTCCTCGTCTTCCTCACGAAGGCGTTTGAGTGTTTCGGTTGAAGACTTTTCAAGCCAAGGCGTGGAAGAATAAACTCAAAGCGTTCTCTCAAAATGGAAGAGTTCCACCACACCCTTTTCCACTTGTTCCTTGATGAAATGATGTCGAATGTCGATATGCTTTGCTCTTGAGTGTTGAGCGTTGTTGCATGAGAGAGCAATAGCACTTTATTATCACAGAGAGGATTTTGTTGAATTCAAAGCCATAGTCGGATAATTGAGATCTCATCCATAAGACTTGAGCACAACAAGATGACATGGCTATGTATTCAACCTCTGTAGAGGAAATAGAAGTACTCATTTGCTTCTTTGAAGACCACCTCACAAGCTTATCACCCAAAAACTCGAAAGCACCTCGGGCGTGCTTCGGCGAGTATCTTGACATCACGCATGATCGGCATCCGTGATAGGTCGTTAGTGACATACCGATGTTCTTCAGGTACCAAAGTCCCATATTGATGGTTCCTTGGAGATACCGAAAGACCCGTTTAACCGCTTCAAGGTGCTTTTAGTAGGCTTAGCCTGGTATCTAGCACACATGCAAACGCGAACAAGATGTACGGTCTACTAGCGTGAGGTACATCGGGATCCAATCATACTACGATATTTTGTTTGGTCAATCATGATCCCCGAGTGGTCCTCATCTAGTTTGGTTCGATCAATCATGGGAGTGTCAACAGGTCACTTGAATCAAATCCAAATTTCTTTAAGATCTCAGTTGCATATTTAGATTGATTTATGAAAATGCCTCCTGGACTTTGTGAAATTTGTAATCCCAAGAAAATGACATTTGTCCCATCATTGACATTTGAAATTTTGAACTCATTTCATTAGAAAAGCGATCACATTCCATTGGGTCAGTCGAGGCAAAAATAATATCATCAACATAAATTTGAACATGAGTTAAATGTTTGCCTCGACTTCTCGGTGAACAATGTTGGATCAACTGCTCCTTTGCTAAATCCGGTTGATAGAAGAAACTTTGACAGCGTATCATACCATGCCCTTGGAGCTTGCTTTAAACCATAAAGGGCCTTCTTCAAGCGATAAACGTGAGTAGGATGCTCTTGATTTACAAATCCTTCAGGTTGGCTGGCGTAGACGACTTCTTTAAGATCTCCGATTCAGGGAATGCCGTCTTCACGTCCATTTGATAGACTACCATGTTCTTACTTGCAGCATTAGCCAAAAGATTCTAATTGCCTCGATTCGAGCCGCAGGAGCAAAAGATTCTTCAAAGTCTATACCCTCCTCTTGACGGTATCCTTTAGCAACTAATCGAGCCTTGTTCTTCAACACATCACCATGCTCATCAAGTTTCACTTTGAAGATCCATTTTAGAGCAATAATCATAGCACAATCTGGGCGGTACTAATTCCCATTCATCAAGTCGATCAAACTCATGAATTTCTTCTTGCATAGCATTGAACCAACTATCTTCATTCATGGCGGATTTAACATCTTTTGGTTCGATCTTAGAGAGTACGGAGTTGAAGAAGCACCATAAGGCATCGGTTGCAAGTTGTTTCGTGTGGATCTTGGGCGAGAGGATTTCCAATGATATTTTCTAATGGATGATCGTGAGTCCATTTTCTGAGGTGTTCATGTGGTAGTTGTTGAGGGACTGAAGTAGCGAGTCGATGTCTCTGAAGAAGATGGTTCGAAGAAGATTGAGGAGCAAATATGTTTTCAAATGGAGCATCTTCGTGAGTAGCAAAGGGATTAACTTCATCATTGATGCTAGAAACAGTTCCATGATGTACATTTGAAGAATGATGATTTGTTGATGAGGCGGAAGGATCGGCAGAAGGCGCACTTCTTGACTTAAAGATATTGAGGCTGAGGGATTGACTTCATTCACTGGAATATGAGCGTACCTCTGTTGTAGGGATAAACACCTCATTAGTACTCGGATCATAAAGTTCATCAAACATAGGATCAAACAATTTCTTTAAATCATCTTGAGATGGAGGTACATATGGAGTTTCTTGAGAAGAGTTTGGAACAAGGGATGAACCAATTGGATTGATTTGAAGTGCGGGTCCGGCTGGATTGTTGAGCCATTTGACGTCGGCTCATCAAACGTAACATTAATTGTTTCCATGATGTTTCGGGTTCTTTTGTTGTAGATTCGGTATCCTTTTTGTTTGGTGCATACCCTACAAATACTCCAATATGCCTTTAGCTCTAAGTTTACCTAAGTCTTGACCCTCATTAGTTGGATAGCACAATGCTCCAAACACACGAAGGAAAAAGAGATTAGGTTTTCTGTTGTGGACAAGTTCATATGGTGTCTTTCCATGAACAATGTGAATCAAGGAACGATTTTGTGTGTAGCATGCAGTGGCAATAGCTTCAGCCGAGAGAAACATTGGAACTTTTGAGTAAATCAGCATTGTTCTAGCGGCTTCTACAAGAGTTCGATTTAGTCTTTCAACTACACCGTTCTGTTGAGGAGTTCGTGGAACACTTCTTTGATGGTGATTCCAATGATTTCATAAAATTCACTAAGTTGTTTGTTAACAAACTCAGTTCCATTGTCTGTCCGGATAATTGGCGGTTTTGTTAAGTCGAACTGCACTTTGTTTGATGAGTTTGATGATGATATTCGGAGTTTCATCCTTTGTCCTTAAGAACTTGACCCAGGTGAATCTAGAGTAATCATCAACTATAACTAACACATATTTCTTCCCAAAGATATTATGCACTCTCATTGGTCCACATAAATCCATATGAATTGTATGAAGAACTTCGTGAGTTAGTAGGTTTGGATTTATGGGCATACTTCTTGCTTTTCCCAATTGACATGCTGAACAAAGATGATCCTTTTCATACTTTAGTCGAGGTAAACCTACAACTAAGTCCTTTATGGAGAGATCATTGATGGTGCCGAAGTTCAAGTGATTGAGACGTCGATGCCATAACCATGACTTTGTTTTGAAGCCTTTGACAGCAAGCAAATTGGAGAAGACTTCATCATATCTTCTATAGAGATGGTGTAAAGATTTGAACCACGAGTTCCTCTTAAAAGTTCCTTACCATCAAGTTCTCTAACAAAACAAGTATGTTTTCTGAAGGCTACTTCTAGATCGAGTCCGAATTGACCGACAGAGATTATGACCAAGATCTTCCACATAGTATACTCTAGAGATAACACTATCACCAACAACATAATCACCATAACCCATAATTGCACGAAATGATCATTACGAATCTAAGCGTCAGATGAATTTGCTCACGAAGTTCATGAGCGCGACCGGTCTCCGGTCATATGCTTGGAAGCGGCTGAGTCCGTACCCGCAGAGCGATTTGAACGATCTGCAGTTGAACACAGACAAGAATGGATAAGCGGATAATTGGGATCCCCATGCAAGAATGGGTTCCACTTGGTTAGTAACAATAATTGGAACACCCACATCGGAAATAGAAACATCCATATCAGAAGTAGAAGCAATGGAATCATTGGGAATAGATGCAATCGGTGTTTGTATTTGACCTATTCAAAGTATGTTCACTTCTTAAGGGAATAGTTCTACCAAGTAGGCATCCATTTTCTAGAGGGCATAATCTTAGCAGTTTGAAAGCAAAACTGATTATTCTTATGGCCAAAAGGTATCCAATAATAACCTATCTTTATAAAAGTTCTTCTGTGGGTTTCCCTTTGTTTCTAACAATCTTTCGTTTTTGCCTTTTGCCTTATTTGCGATTATTAGCATTAACAATTTTGATAGCATTAGACAAAACATTCACACCACATTCATGATTAGCAACGGATTCAAGCGACATCATTACAAGGTTTGCAAATAGTATCGAATTCAATTAATTACGATGCTAAAGGCTAATACTAGAAACAACACGATTCGTTTTATTCAACTCAAGCTTAAAGTTCCTAGATTGGTCTTCTACTCTCTTCCAATGCACATTCTTAGCTTGCAAGGTCCTATCATTCCTTGTATTGTCTTGAGACTTTGACACGCTTCGCTTTAAAGTCATTGATTACTCTGTAGAGGGAATGGGAAACATTAGTTGGTTGATCTAATTTTTGCATTCCCGAACTTGATGTGCAAGGATCTGAAGTACTAGAAGGCACATTAGTGTATACTTTCTTAAGACGTGATTTGAGCTTTTGTAGGCACACTAAAGTTCACTTTCTTAGCACTAACATATCTCGAATCTGAACTACTTGAAGGCACATTAGTGTTTCCTTTCTTAAGACTGGGCATAGAACGGATTTCTGCTTGGCACTAGGCATAGAACAAGGCATCACAGCTTTGCCTTTGCACCTAAGGTTAAGGATTTGGGACATGTTGCAATTACACATTCTAGCAACTCTTGAGATCGTTTGGCCGGGAGGCAAGCAAACCTAATTTCACTATCAAGAGGTTTGTTAATGAAATCCTCTTCGACAATCTCACGAGACATTCTAGACTATCCTTAAGGTGAGCACAGTATTCATGAAAAGCATGTTCATTATTCCTAAGATGAGGAGGAATATATTTAAGCATCACAGGTGTATTTGCAATCTAAGGGTGACTTTGAGACAACATTCTTATTGAAAACAAGTGGCGGTTCCCATTTCACGACTTCTCAGATTCTCAATTTCCTTTTGTAAAGACCTTATTTTTTCGTTGTTTTGGTCACGGGTGACTTTTATTGAATCATATAACTCTTTAAAATGTCGTTAACTTTTTCATTTTCTTCTAGAAAACTCTCGTTTTCCTTTTGTAAGGCATCAACTAAGTTTTGAAGATGAAAAGTTTGAGAATTCGGAGAATCTAAAGGAGGAGGCATTTGGGAGCTTGTCATATTGTTCGTTTGACCCTTTAATTGAGAGATTTGGGCTTTCAACTTTCGATCGTGTTGCAGAGCTTGAATCATTCATCACGTTTGTTAATTTGAAAAGCGATCAAACTCTGGAGCATCTAAGGATGTCTTGATATTTGAAGTTTTGACATTTTCTTTAAGATGTTGATATTTTAGTTGTAAATTAAAATGCTCAACTTCTAGTTTAGAAAAATGTTTAACCAAATTGTCGTGATCATCCAGTTCAATTTTCTCGTTTAGTTTAGAATTAGTTTTTCAAGCTCAATGACACGATCATGGGAGACTTTCAGGGCAACCGATAATTCATGAAATTTGGAAGCATTAATGGAACAATTTGTAGCGATGAAAAACACATCTTGAGTAATACATTCAGAGTCGGTTCTCATTTAGTGTTTGCAAGTTCTTCCTCTCAATCTCATTATATTTTAGTGCTCGCTCATAGTCACTAACTTCAACTATCATTGCATCAAATTCCTTTTCCATTCCCTTAATATCAGGTTTCTATCCCTTTTTTAAGACTCTCAAAGTGATCTTTTAGAAGTTTAAAGAAAGGCATGACCTCAGTTAAATAACATTCTTTCATTTGCTCAAAACCCTTTCTCCTTCCGTAATACCAATGGGTGTGATCCTTTTCTTGCAAGTTTTCTCAAAATCAACAAATAGTTGAAGTATAACATATTGGCTAATTAAGGTCTTGCTTTTAGTGGCAATTGTTCTAGGAACAAGATGCATTGGTGTATTAGGAGGATACACGGTCGCTCTAGGCATTTTCCAAAGAGGAGGGTTTGTTTCAACAATATTTTCAGCTTTCGCTTATCTAAATCCATTTTCCAGAAAACTTGTTCGGGAGTCAACAATGTCGGAGGTTTAAACATGTTCAAGGAAATCCAGTTTTCCTTCTTGTAATCATGGGGTGTGATCTTTATTTTCTTCTCTTTACATTTAGGATCATCTAATTTCTTGTTCATCTTTTCCTAGTGACTTCATCGATTTCTTATCTTCCTCGATTGCACTCCAGCAAACTAGGTTTCTGTCTTGGTTTAAGGATTTCATTGCCATCATAAAGAACCTTATGAGCATTTCTAGCCCTTTTAATGACCTCTGGATTTGGTTCCTCAACAAGGGGAATGCTATGCTTATCGCTTAGGACTTTATGCTTAGTGATCATGTGAGCGATCGAATGGTGTTCCCTTGTATGTACAACTTGTTTTCAAGTTTGTTTTTCAAAGTTTTGAGATTAGAAAAATCTTTCAAGAGTTTTGATTCCTTTGCATTAAATTCTTGCTTAAGCATTTTCACATTTTCTTGAAGTTCTTGTTTTTGCTTAGCGGTTTTAGAAAGTTTTCTTGTAAGGAGTTTAACTCTTGTTTTAACACTTCTTCTCTAAAATTACTTTTTCTAATAATTGTATGCGCGACTTGGTCATCCATTTCCAGCTCACGAGTGGTCAACTCAAATTTAGCACGTTGTTCATAAATAGCAACACGCTCTTTATAGGCATTTAATTGAGATATTCTGAGAATCATCGGGGCATGCGGTGTATTCATCAAAAATATAGTCATTGTTGATCAGGGAGATGCATCACTTGATACAACTTCACTTTCACTTTGTTTCACATATTGATCATATGGGACAACATTGATATTACCCATATTTTCAATATTTGATACAAAAGTTTCAGTTGATAGTACTTTGTCATGCATCTTATGCACATCGGCATCATCGTATAGTTTTAGTACCTCGAGATGATTGTGTCTTTGGATGGGCCAGCTTGTGGTGAAGAGGCGACCTTGGGAGAAACCATTGGAGAAATGCTAGCCATAAAGATTGTGTGTGCGGTAGGTCCATCATCCACATCAGAATCGTATGCATCACAATCAGCGACTTGAAAGGCATTCGGATGATTGTGACCTATCTCCCGAATAGGCCGCTCATCCACATCGCATCATAGGTCTTGGCATTGCCCTCGAGTAGAAACAACAATTCCTCTTCATCCAAAGTAGCACCATTATCTGAGCACAAGCACATCTTATCTCTGAAGTAATCGGCGTTCGTGGGCGCTTTGGAGATGTGCAGTTCCTTGCAATGTGTCCCTCACCACCACAATTATAACATTTGATCGGCTTAGCTTGACCTTGATTACCATTCCTTCCTCGATTCTGATTACCAACATAACTCTCTACCGCTCCACCTCTTCACGATCATCTTGTCTTTCTGACTGGTTGCACCACGATCCTCCCATCTTTAACAGTAGCTTGATTGTGTGGGTTAGATGTGTTCGAGGTTGTTATTGGTTTGTGGGAGAGAATTCATGTTTTGACTAATCGAGAGAGCTAGTTGATTAATGAAATTACCCACGTGTGCATCATCGACATCGGCTTGTTTGAACATAGGATCGAGAATGAGTTTGTGATTACCATTACCCATGGGTATAACTTGTGAGGCTTTGGTTGTGATTCGATGTTTGAATAGAAGGCGTTGAGTCATTAGACGAGCTTGTCTCTCCACGGTTGGTTTTGAATTAATTAAGAACCAATTTTTCAAACATAGCATGTCTCTCATTCTGAAGAAGGAAGGCATAGAGTTGCTCATAGTTTGTATTCTTCAATCCTTTAGTGAGCTTCACAGGGGTGACAAACTTGTGCCATTCGGGATTCATGTTGTTCACAAATTTTGAGTTCAGTTGAATGTTAGGCATAGTCATTCTGATGTTCCTCATGTCATTCACCAACTTATGAAATCTCACATAGTACTCATAGACACTCTCATCTGGTTTCATCTTGAAGTGTTCAAATTCGTCATAGAGTTGTGATTCTCTGTCTTCCATAGTTAATTCGGCAGAACGAGAGAAGCATCTTGACATTATCCCATACTGCCTTTGCCTCGTGTTGTGATTGATCAACTTGTAGATGTCTTTAGGAAGACCTTGAAGAACAATGTTAGAAGCCCTGATATCAGCATCGAATCTCTTTTTCTCCTTATCATCAAGCTCATCATACATCTTTGGTTTGTCCATTCCGTAAATCGAGTTCCATCTTCATAGATATCAAGTACATCTCTAGTCGTCTCAACTCGACACGGTCCTTCATCAATGGATTTGAGAATGTTGACACCATTTTCCTTTCCAAGGCGCATACAATCGATTCGTTGAGCCCAAGAATCGTGAGCGGATTCGTCAAGCATGGGTGGACGAGTATCACGAACCAAACTGCTTGAACATCCTCGACACAATGGATGGAGATGATAGTATGAACGTTGGTAGACATGTTAACAGATTATACGGGATTTTATAACTCTATGATTAAACCGGAAATAGATTCTTTCACGGGATTTTACTAAATCAAGAGAAAACCGTAAACAATCACCCAAGTTAAGCTAGAAGATAATAATGCACCAAGTTAAGCTAACACCTAATTCGCTACACCCCAAGTCGCTAAAGTTCCAAATCGCTATACAAATGCAAGTCGCTAAGTAGTGACTATTAGTAACTAAATAACTTTCAACCTAATTGGCTACACCCCAGTCGCTAAAGTTCCAAGTCGCTATACAAATGCAAATTAAGCTAAGTAGTGACTAAGTAGTAACTTCGCTAACCCAATTAAGCTAGCAAAATTTTGGCGGCAATTAAGCTACTCAAGTAAGCTAAAACTTCAAGTTAAACTGAAACAGCTTCGCTCTGACCAAGTCATTACCACCAAGTCATTGCCAAGTGGAGAGTCCACTACTTGTCTTTGATGTCGCTAGATCTAAATTAAGCTAGCTCCAAAACTGTAACTTCATACCAAAGTGCAAAACAAGTGGCTACGAGAAAGAATGAAGTCGAATGTCAGAGTCACTAGCAAGAAAACACAAAACATCACTTTTCAATCCAAAAACTACCCAACTACGATGATTCAAGCTTACCAAATCAAAACCTAAATACTTGTGATGATTCTAAACATAAAAGTACTATCAAAATCCAAACTTTAACACTAGAAATCACCCAAATGATGCAAAAACCACTAAACTTTATCAAACTCAAAAACCACCTAAAACCACTAGAAATCCAAAGATGTGCAAGATATGATCTAACCATGGCTCTTGATACCAATTGTAGGATATTGGATTTCACAAACACATCAAACCATTAACACAAGTGGTTATAAGGTGGAATTCAGAGAGAGAAAGTTAGAGGTTTAGGGAACTTATTGAGAGAAAGTGAAAGATATTATTATGAGCTCCACTCTCTCTACCTTGGGAGTAGAAGTATTTATAGTCTTACATAAAGCGCCACACAGCGGTACGTGGATCGGTCTGGTGGGTAGAGATCGTCCTCCACGGTGTTACTTAACAAAATACTACTTAACTAAATATAACTATGACTCGAGCATTCTAGCGATTACATATACGGAGGTGACTCTCTTTATCATAGGAATTTCTAATTCCTAACTTGACCTTGATATTAATCTATGAACAGCATTGAGTCTTATTCATAGTCCTAGAATGTTCTTCTACTTTAGCATTCTTATTGATCTTTTCTTGGGTTGTAAGTTCCTATTCTTAGATGTAGTTGCTCTAGAACGTGAAGTCCGGACGATTTGGAAAAAAACAACTATTCTGTTTTAGATTAGAAGCTACGTTACCAACTTGTGATTTGGCGATAGGACTCTAGGTTCACGATTACTAAGTGTTCTTGGGGCTATTCTCTTAATTCTTGTGGTAGGAGGTTGTTCATACTTTCCTAACATTTCTCTTAACTTGAAGATAGTGTGAATGGAATCTTGATTTTGGTAGAATATTTCCACCAAAATTCATAACTTCTTTAGTGTGCAAGATAATAATCAAGTTCATTTGATGCTTCATCAAGTCTTTGATAAATCAAATATGACACCATATTCCTTTTTAAAATTTACAAGTTCTAGTTCATATTTTGATATTTGACACTTAAAAGACGTTTGATCATCCAGTTGCTCAATTTTAGGATCGGAAGATTTTACTTATGGAGGCGATTTTGTGTTGAAAACAAGTTGTTGATCATGAATATCTTTTTGACACCAATTAAGGCGGCGTATTGCATTTGAAAGTTCGTTTGACAATCGTTTATTTTCAACTTTTAGGACTCGATCGAGGCACATAATCGATGTTCTCAACATTTATCACAGGAATCAACAGTGTCGGTAGAGAGATATTATCAAATGCATATGACAAAGGAATTCAATAACACAACATTATGGACATATTACGAGATGACATCTTCAAGAGTCGATCAACATCTTTTTCTCAACATTTTCTTTTTACGTTTAGTATTAGAAATAGATGTTTACATTTTCGAAAATGACCTTCATCAGTAAGTTCCTTATGAAAATCACTTTCCCAAGACAATGCACAACTTTTCAAATTTTTAACATTTGGTAAAAGATTTTTTCGAAAAATGTCTCTTTGTTCTCGCTAGAAGCGATTGAAAATGTTGAACTTTGATTTCAGAATGATATCTCATGTTGTAAAGTTTTGAGGTCAGCCATGAAAAGGTCAAAATATCGAAGAATTTTTGCGATTTTCAGTTTAAGTTTACCGGCGATGGAAGGTAAAGGATCATAAGTTTGTGCATAATTTGGTTTAGGATTAACATTAGAAGACTTCGGATGTTTTATGATAATCCTTGGTGTATTAAACGAATCCGTTGGTTGTGGCGAAAGTGACGCTTTTGAATAGGTAAAGGTTTGTTGTAAACAACATTTCTAATTTTGATCGACTCCGTCTTAAGCATCTAATTCCTCTTGACGATGATATTCAACAACACTCATATGAGTTATCAATTTATATAATGCACTGGAAACTTGAGTTTGGTTTGAATGCTGGTTGAAAGCTTAGGTTTATGTCGGCAAGATTTGGTCCATAGCCATTTGGATTGGTTTTAAAGTAAACTTTCAATAAATTGTGTGGACCTACACCATGTTTGTAAACAAAAATTTTAAACTCTTTAAGTTTGTTTTGCAAGCCGATGATTTCTTCAAGATGATCATCTATTCGTTTGTTGAATGCTTTTGTATGCGAGCTTGTTTTGACAAACTTCAAGCGCTTAGTTTTTGATTTTCCAAGGTGAGAGCGTTAATTTGCTTTTTATGTTCATGTTTCGGTTGTTCTATTTCGGACAATAAAGCATTCTTCGAAGCGGCTAGATCACATCGTCACTCTATATATTTTCATTTGATGAGATTTAGCAAAGGCTTGAAACCTTTTTCACGTTTTCTTGAGTTTTGAAAAGTTGAGTTTCTTTGTAAACATTCAAAATCCTTGGTAATGAGTGCATTTTACTTTTCAAGTCCTGATTAATTGCACGACATTCTTCCACTATGGTTTGTTGGTCTTGTATTAATCGAGCAAAATCTGGATGAGGCAAAAGTTAATTTCAACATGAGTCACAACATGATCATTACTTGAATCTCAAGTATAACCAGTCCCAATTTGAGTATCAAGGGACACCATAATGTCATCTTGATCGTCAAATGTGACTACTGGTCTATTGAAATCATCGAATGAGATGTGGATGACTCATTTGAACATTCTGACCTTGCGGATGAGGATGTTGGCGAGATATGGATCGAGAGATAAACATGGTTTGTTCGGTACTTGAGACAAGCCATCAGATGTCATCTGCTGGCCGTGTCACTCATGTGCCATAACTCAAGCCGCATATTAGCCATCAACTTCGCGGTGCCGCATTGGCTGCAGAATCCTCAATATCATCGATGCGCATTTTGCCGCCAAAGCTCTCCATTCCAGCGCTGAGTTCCACCGACTTCATCGCCGACCAAAGAAGAGCCTCTTTGTGATACATGTTTGCCCTCGTCCTCGGCTTTAGGGCGCTGCATTAGCGAGTCCGCCGATTTGGGGTTGTGGCGCTAGAGACCATTGAGCCCATTACAGGCATTTCCTGTTCTGCTTGACTCTGTTGTGGCGTGGAAGGCCTGACATTCAGCCCTTGACCTCGCCCATCCATGACCATATACGATTCGAACTTCAACTTCGTCCATTGTTCAGCTTGGCTTGATTCCTTGTGTTAGATGAGAGCGAATCCGATTGTTGGATTTGTTGGTATCTTGGCTTCAAGCATTGTAATCATAAATCCTTGTTGCAATGCTTGAATGGATCCGATTCCTCATTAGTTTCAACAGATGCTGCAGGTATTGTTGTTGTTGTATGGAACCAATTGAGTTTATTTGAGATTGAGGTATGAAGGATCATATGGTGTGATTAGCAGTGGTTGAGTTCTTTGGTTAGGAGAATAATTGTTTTGAGCATATAAAGCAAGTTGTTGATTTTTCGGTTGTGAAGGTGAAGCAATTTGAGCACGGAGAATCCTTTCTCAATCAACTTCCTTTTCATGAGGCTTCAAGTAATCATACAACAATCCGTATGTAGAATGATGCATGTTTTAAAAGCAGGAAAAAATGACATACTACTCCCATTAGGGACCAAGACTATAGAACTTAGTATTAGCGAAATTCTTGGCATGATGATGTTGTGTTTATCCAAATCATTGATGATGTATAGAGAATCGATGATGATAAGAGACTCTAATGTCTCTCCTGGTTCAATCATGAAATGTTCATAAGCCAAGTAGATTTTGGATTCCATATCCTCTGATTGATGTGGATCCTTCCATAAGAAGATGAATATGTTCCCATTGCTTTTGATCTTTTGAGCATCGACCTTGAAGAGGTGGGTTAGAAGTAATCCTAAGAGGATATATTGCATTACCAGCTCATGACTTCATAGTGTAGAAGTTCATCGCATTTAGGTATACAATGATAGCAATGTTTGGTGATTTCATCTCTTGGTGGATTAGCATTTGGATCGTAGGGTACAATGGCGGTTGGCATTTGAAATGGACCTTCAAGATAACCTTCTTTAGAACTTTCCATGTGGCTGCCGGATCACAAAACCTAAAGAACCTAATCACCCATTGATGATGTAGTTTCAGGGTGAGCATTGGAGGTCTATCAGTGATCGACCTTAATTGATTGAGTTATGGTGCAGCAAAACACACACGTCTTTACAAACCAAGTGGGTTCCTATAGTGTTCATGATGGATGTTGATTAACGTCATTTGTGTATGGTTGAACTTGAAGACTTGGTGGTGGTTGAACCATTTGAGGTTGTGGAATGGCGGCAAGTTGTGGAGTATGTTGTTGATTAAATTGTTGTTGATAAATTGCTTGTTGTTGATTCCATTGTTGATGTTGTGGAGTTAGTTGTTATTGTTAGCGTTGAGAATAAAAGTGTAAGGAAATAGTTAGAGTATTGGTTGTGACATAGTTGAAAACTTGTGTTGGTAAAAATGGATCTTTGTAGTCGAATGAACCTTTGTTGATGAAGTGTCCTTAGCCATAGAAATCACAAGAAACCAAGTAGGACTTATGCGTAAAAACACCAAAGTTCGTAACAATGAGGATTAGCGTAGTTGCTGGCGTAAAGTAGGATAAAGCGCTAAAGTTATCGCGTGACACAAAGTTAAGTATGGGATTACCTTATCCGTAAAGACTTGGCTTGGTACATGAATGAATCTTATCGTGGATTTCTCTAGCGTAAACTTTATGCTTATCATAAGTTTAGGGTTTTATCCCAAATGATCTTTTACACTATCACGGTGCAAAAGATATCCAAAGGTCAATATTTTAGGCTATCAAGCCAAAGAAACCTGGGTAAACCTGGCCAGAAGGATCAAACAAGGGAGTGATTTGGCATAAGACTAGGGTTTCACTTACTAGCTTTACTGCGTAAAGTGAATTTGCCCAAAGATGTTTCTAAACCAGATTTTGTGTGATGAGATAGCTAAATAACACAAATAACATAAAAGTATGAAACTTGATGCAGACAAACCGTCTAACGAGTTATGAGTCATGATGAAACCCTCGAAACAAAATAAGCAAAAGCGTAAATCCAGCGTAAGTTTGAAACTTTTGCAAAAGCATTATTTTAACACCTTAAAACATTGAAAGTGAAGAATCTTGGATTGAAAAGTCATAAAAAATCGTTTTAAAGCGAGATCAAAGATGGAACCTCACTTAAGCGTAAGACCAAAATCTTCAAAACAACAAAATAACGATTCACCCAACTAGTTGGCGATTGATACTATTTAGGTCACTAGATTTACACAACCATCGAAGAGATAAAGCTGATTGAACAATAATCAAACACACACCGATATAGTGTACGGTTTAAGGCGTAGATGTATGTGAAAGAGTAAATTGAACAACCAACCCTCAAGTGAGGGTTATACAAAATATTTATAGAAGAAGCTGAGGCAACACTCCTCAGATTCCCATCCATAATGGACATGGGCCTAAGATCATGGGCCTTCTACATAAGCTTAAGGCTAATAACAAACATAAATGCCATAATTAAGCTAACTATTACATATAAATTACTAACACTTGATTATGGTTTTGGAGTGATTCCAACAATACTAAAAGATGGTATCACCATAGCTAAAGGAGTTAGGAAAAATAATATATGCGTCATGAAAATAAATAAAACATCTAATGACAAACTTTGTCTAACAACGTTAGATGATAGCTCAACTCTTTGGCATAGACGCTTAGGTCACGTTAATATGAGACTTATACAAAACTTATCTTCAAAAGAGTTAGTTATGAATTTACCAAAACTTAAATATGACCAACACTTTTGCGACACTTGCAAAATTGGTAAACAAACCCATAGTAGTCATAAATCTAAAAATATGGTGTCCACATCTAAGTGTCTAGAACTATTGCATGTGGACTTGTTGGATCCATCCGCTATAAGAAGCTACGGAGGCAACTTATACACTTTAGTCATAGTAGATGATTACTCAAGGTTTACTTGGACGTTGTTTTTGAAAACAAAAAAAAATGAAGCTTTTAATAAATTTGAAATTCTTAGCAAGAAAATTCAAAATCAACTAGGTGTTAAAATTGTGTCGATCCGAACGGATCATGGTCGTGAATTTGACAACGAAACTCAACTTGGAAACTTTTGTCATACAAATGGTATAAAACACAACTTTTCGGCTCCTCAAACACCTCAATCAAATGGAGTAGTAGAACGTAAAAATAGAACAATTCAAGAAATGAGTAGAACAATGCTTAATGAACAAAACATTCCTCAAAAGTTTTGGTGTAACGCCATTGACACTTCTACATATATTTTGAATAGAGTCTTAATACGTCCTTTTTTAAACAAAACACCATATGAGCTTTATAAAGGTAAAAAGCCAACTTTAGGATATTTTAGAGTTTTTGGATGTAAATGCTTCATTCTTAATACTAAAGATTATCTCACCAAGTTTGACCCAAAGTCTTATGAAGGTGTATTTCTTGGTTATTCTCAAACTAGTAAAGCTTACATTGTCTTAAACAAAGAAACAATGATAGTCGAGGAATCGTTGAACGTAACATTCGATAAAAGTCCACCTCCCTCTAAGACATCACCTTTGGTAGATGATGACTTAGTTGAAAGTCAAATGGTAGAAAGTCAAGAAATAATTGAAAATGACAAGGAAGATGAACCATTAAATAATGAGATTATAAACATCAAAGAATCTAAAAGTCATCCTTTAGAAAAGGTCATAGGACAACTTAATCAAAGAACCTTAAGGTCACAAGCCCAAAATTAAAGTAATTATTTTTGTTTTGTATCCACCAATGAACAGAAAAACATAAATGAAGCAATAAAAGATGAATCATGGGTAATTGCCATGCAAGAAGAGTTAAACCAATTCGTTAGAAATGATGTTTGGAAATTAGTTCCAAAACCTAAGGATCAAAATATAATTGGAACGAAATGGGTTTTTTGAAATAAAATGGATGAAAATGGTATCGTATATAGAAACAAAGCTAGACTTGTAGCACAAGGTTATAATCAACAAGAAGGGATTGATTATGATGAAACTTATGCACCGGTAGCTAGGCTAGAGTCTATTAGAATATTACTTGCTTATGCATGTGCCTATGACTTTAAATTATTTCAAATGGATGTTAAGAGTGCATTTCTTAATGGGTTTATTAACGAAGAAGTGTATGTTGCACAACCTCCCGGTTTTACCGACTTTGAGAAACCACATCATGTTTCAAACTCAAGAAAGCATTATACGGTCTTAAGCAAGCACCAAAAGCTTGGTATGATAGACTTAAGACTTTTCTTGTTGAAAACAAATACACCATGGGATTAGTAGATAATACTCTTTTTACCAAGAAAAAGGAGTCACAGGTTATCATCGTTCAAGTATACGTTGATGACATCATATTCAGATCAACTTGTCAAGAGTTATGTGATGGTTTCTCTGAAATCATGCACGACGAGTTTGAGATGAGCATGATGGGTGAATTAAACTTCTTTCTAGGACTTCAAATTAAACAACTAAAAGATGGCATATTCTTCAACCAATCTAAATATATAAAAGACATGCTTAAGAAATTTGGTCTTGAAGATTCAAAACCAACTAAGACACCCATGTCCTCGAACACTAAACTCACCAAGGATGAGGAAGGTGAATCCGTAGATAACACTAAATATAGAGGAATGATTGGTAGCCTACTCTATCTTACGGCTAGAAGACCCGACATTATGTTTAGTGTTTGTCTATGTGCTCGCTTTTAAGAAAACCCAATGGCATCACACTTAGAAGCATTGAAAAGGATTTTTAGATACATTAAGGGAACAACGTGTTTAGGATTATGGTATCCCAAAGGAACGGGTGTAGAAACCATAGTGTATGCCGACTCGGATCATCCCGGTGACTATGTCGATAGAAAAAGTACAAGTGGTATTTGCACTTTTGTTGGACATTGTCTCACCTCATGGTTTGCAAAGAAGCAAACGCTTTAGCCATCTCAACCTCTTGGCCGAGTCGTCTCGTAGGAAAAGCATGTCAACAAGCTCTTTGGATGAAGCAAGCTCTCGTAGATTACGAAATTCATCTCAATGATATTGTTATACTTTGCGACAACAAAGGAGCTATCGATCTCAAAAATCCGTCCAACATGCTCATGCGAAGCATATTGAAATCCGTCATCACTTTCTTTCGCGATATGTTCAAAAAGGAAACATCTCAATTGAGAAAGTATCCTCCGAAGACAACATTGCCGATATTCTAACTAAGTCTCTCAAACGAGAACCCTTCAATCTTCTTAGACTTGGTTTAGGGTTAATGGAACCAAACATGTTGGATAAACATAGCCTAAACCTTAGAATAAACAAAACAAAACAATTGTTTTGTATCTCACTCTTAGCGGCACCAACGACAACAAGGACGGAACCATAAATATGGTGCCGTCTAGTCCGTGGTGACATCAGTGGCAAAACTGCTACCTACAAAACATCTTCTTCCTCAAAACCCACTTTACCAAAATGTGTAAACATTAGACCCAGCTCATTGTTGACACCTTCTCACCCACTAATCACTGGAGATAACATTATTGTAAGTATCGTAACTACATTTTATCTCTTAATTCTGAGTCTAGGATTCTAATTTATGCACAAAATCACTACATGGGGTTTGTATATATTCTTATACAAAACATGGATTCAATTGGCAAATTGCATAACTAGTCATTAAAATTAGGTACTACATTATCATATTGCATAAATGATAAGGTTTTAAAATGTACCTTTTTGAGAGGTCGTTTAAGCCTGATCCGTGCCAAACCGTCAAGCTTAATCACGCAAGCCTGCCACTTGTGAATTGCCGACCGTAACAAAATCAAAACAGTTTAAGCACGAATGCAATTTAAGATCAGGAGAATACAGTGGATTCCCGGGTCGTTAAGTCCCACGGAGGATGACTGGTGTTTAACACAATCAGATGTCGAATAACCACTAAGGATAGTGATCAGTAGGTATTTTGAGTTTTTTATAAACTACAGGAGATTAAAGGAAATTAAAAAGTTAAACTATCTTAAATAAACGCTATCACTAATTTTAAACTGATGTTTTTGATTTTTCTGATTTTAAAACTTAAATTAAAAACTACGCGACGTACAAATAAAAACGTGAAACTTACACAATATTAACCCTAAAAATATGAAAATGATATTTTTATAAACCTAATGATAAAAGAAAATTATAAGAAAAAGAAAATTATTTTTATAACTATTTAATTAATTATTATTAATTAAAAACTATTTTTAACTAATTAATAATAACCTAAATTACAAGAAAATATGAAATAAACCTAGAAAAATAAAATTATGACTTAGAAAAATCTAAAATAACAAAATAGAATTTTCAAAACTATTTTTATATTTTTCTGATTATTTTCTATTTTTTATGAATTTTAAACTATTTAAAACTAATTAAATTACTAAAAATTACAAAATAAACTATAAAAAATCTGGAAAATTACTTTTTTTACTTTTTATATTTATCTAAACTTAATAAAAATGAAAAATTATTTTTTGGACTTTTTCTGAATTATTTGTATTAAAAGCTATTTAAATAATCCTAAAAACTGCTGTTTTAATTAAGAAAAGTAGCAAACTGTTATGGAAAAATGTGAAAATTTCAAGAAAACTCTAAAATTATACTAGGAATCTAGGAAAAATAGAAAAACATGGTGTTGTGTGGAAGATTATGGAACTGCTATGAAATGAGCTTATGAATAAGCACTTTAATAAGCCAAGTGAACACAAACAAGCACCACACTGGAACAGAAGCTACAATATGCTAAAGTAACCAAATTGCAACTAAAAACAACAAGCTAAACTTTCTGAATAGCCAAATAACACAGATGTGATGATTATGAGATTAAGCTAAAACAATTTTGATGTGCCTACTTTGAGCACAAGAAAAAGCACTCAAATAAGCTATAAACCAAAAACCAATTATGAGAACCTAAACTGGACCTAAGTGGCTACTCAAAACCAAAATACCAGACCTTGGGGGGCTCTGATGAATCATGTGCAAGCTTGCACAAGATCGAGAAAACTTCGAGAGGCTGAGCCACAGTGAGCAGGGCACCGAGTCTGATTTTGAGCTTATGCACAAGCTTATCCAGAGAGCTTAAACTAAAAACAGTTATGAGGTCTTAAAGACCACCTAGTAGACTACTATTAGACCAAAAATTAGACCCTAAAAAGCTTTAATAAAACACGCAACTTCGCAACGAAATGTCTGCACAAAACCCGATTTGACATGTTTGACTTTTTGTAACAGTTTGAAAGTTGACTAAAATGAAACTTGATTCCAATTTTATGACTGATGATGATGTTACAAGGTGTAATAAGCACAATTCAAGCAAGGGTTATGACTTCTAAACACAAATGAAGATTTTGCACATCCAAAATTCACAATGGTAAGGCTGTAAGATAGATTTAGTGTAATTTTGACTTTAAGGGGTGTAGCTTGAGGGACAAAATAAGGCGAGATGAGTATATTATAGTCAAATAAGCATAAACCAACAACAACCAACCACTGACTATCCTCCTAAAATAGAAAATCACGATGAAATCCAAACACACCTTTTAACTATTGTTTTGCAATGAAAATTAAGCTAATCACTAAATTATCTAATTTTACCAATTAAGCTAAGTTAAGTGAACCTAATTACTACTAATTAAACATATTTAAGCCATTTAATGATCATAGGTTTAAATATGAGCACATACAAAAACTGTTTAGAAATATGAAAATGGGATAACAAGCTCACAACCTGCTGATTCCAGCCTATTTTGTAGCTCAAACCAAACCCAAAACCATTTTCCTAATCCATTTCCAATCCAAACACTGCTCTGCAACACTCACTACCCAATTCCAAGCTGCTTGAACCAATTTCTTCTTTACAGTTGACTTTTATTGACTTTCCATGGAACTTGATTGAACTGATTCCCTAAGCTTACAAAAAGCTATATAGAGCTTAAGTAAGTTGATTTGAGCTTAAATAAAGCCTATTGAAGCTTTGAACACAAGAGTTTGAGCTTGAAATTTTAGCAGTATGCATAAGATTTGAAATGACACTTTGATTTAGAGGTCCAAACTGAATTACATTAACTAAATAACTTAGTTCCAATATCAGAAAACTTGAAAATACAAATTGAAAAGCTAATTAAAACATTTAAGAGAAAATACGACATACAAGAAATTAAAAAACTAAGTTACTTTTCTTCTACTCTGTCTTTCTCTTCTTTTATGCTTCAAAAGGTCTTACACGTGTCCTCTGATTGAATCCCACCTCTTTTTGTAGCCAATGGTAGAGTTTTCGGGCATATTGGCCACTTTTCCAATTTTGGCGGGAAAAGTGGTTTTGACCACTTTTGCTTCTGAGCTAGCAACTAGGGGGGGTGGATTTGTAGGGGTTATGATGAGTGGGTTGAGGTGTGGAAGAGATAAGGGGGCTGAGGTGATGGGTGTTGGGAGAAGCATTTGCAGAGCAGGGCCAAGTGGTGAGGAAGAAACCCATAAGGGAGGGAAAGGCTTATCTGTTTGACTGTGGGGTCAAAACAGGGAATGACAGGGGCCAAATGGGTAATATGGCAGGGGTCAAAGGATTATGACAAGGGTCATTGGCTAGGCTTAGTTATACAAGGACTAGTTTTGTAATTTTCCAATTCTAGAAGGACCAATTACGTAATTTTCCAAACTTGTTACAAGGGACCAATATTGACAAGTCCCTATAGTACAAGGACCAGTTTTGTCATTTTCAAATTTCCAAGGACCAAACTTGACATTTTTGAAACTTGAGGGACCTTTTATGCCATTTGACAAAAGATTTATTCAAGGACCATTTTTGACAATTTAAAATATTTTAGGGACCTTGAATAACATTTTTCTTTATTATGATTTACCGGGACTGTTGACAACTTTTGAAACTTGGGGGACTAAAAGCGCCAATTATGCAAACTTTATCGTTTTCACCGGATTTTGATATTTTTGCATTTAAAACACATAAAACACTTATTTGTGATATTTTTATCATTTTGATGCATTTCTGAGTGTTTTCAGATGTTTTTGCAGTTTAAATGGTACAAAAATGATGAGTATTTAGACACTCATCAAAGCCCTTATTTGATCACTTTTGTATCCGTTATTACTTAATATCGTTCCTTTTCACTTTTTAGGTCTCTTGAAGGCAAATTGCTGGAATGGCACTTATTTGGACGAAAAGCGAATATCTGAAGAAAATGGCCAAAGTCAATAATCGAGCTATTCAATTATCTGAAATACAAGGGGCGGCGTCGAGGTTCTACAAGTGAGCGGCGTCGGTGTTATATGTGGCCGTCGCATCACTTTTGTGACGATGCAAAGTAGCCAAATTGCTTATTTTCAAGTGCCGTTAATGTCGGGGTTTTAAAAGAGTAGGGCGTCACAACCTTCGGGCCTAGATTTGATCGGCGGCAATCGAGAGATAAAAACGCCGTCACAACCACAAGGTGGCCACAAGCTACAACATCTTGTGCGAAGTAGGCGTCTTGTTTTGGCCATAACTTTTGCATACGAACTCGGATTTAGGTGATTCTAAAGCCCACGACCGAACGATAAAATCTAAAGTTTGGTGAAAAAATGGTATGCGTAATCACTCTATAAGTGTGTGCCCGTCACTCTTTGCCGACTTGAGAAAAATCTGCCGATAAATAGAACATTATAACTTCACTTTTGTAGGCTCTAAACCCTAACTCGATTCGGGGCTTAGATAGGTGTTTTCGGTAACTTTGAAGGTTTCGATCACTCCAAAAACATCTTGTAATGGTTTGTTGATTATATCTTAATCCATATATTCAATTTATCATTATGTCTATCCTATGTTTGATTGATTGTGTGTATGCTTGCATGTTTACCATGTCCGGCTAAATTACTTGTGTGTTTGCTTATATATATGAAACCTAGTTATTAATTATTGTTAGGTTGTCTCTTATCTTAATTGTAATTGGCTTAGGAGTGCGACTAGGCTAGCGTTGTGTTTAATACTTGATAAATCTTTGATAGTTTATGAATGACTTAGTGGATTTCGTTTACTAAACCCAAAGATAACCTCAAAGTTAGTTTATGAATGACTTAGTGGATTTCGTTTACTACACTTAAAGGTGACTTCAAAGAGTTAGGGAATGCACACCTTACGACCTTAGAAAACAAACGCGTTAAGAATAAGGACGTGACAATTCAACCATCAATAGGAGATAACTAGGGAGTAGTAGCATCTAGGTAAACACATCTTTAACTATCATACGAGCACACAATAATAGACATAGACCATCCTCACCTTAGATTAGATAATTAGATAAGTAGAGTAATCGGTAGAAATACCAACCCCCAAATCCAACCCGATATTAGGTACCTTTCCATTTCCTAAAACATAAAAAGATAAAAATAATCTTCTGAACCCCAACCTTAGCGTAGTAACTTCTTACTAGCATTCCCCTAGAGAACGATATCAATACACGTGGCTTACCCTAATACTACACTACAACGATTAGGTTCACTGCCTAGGGTGTTATAAAACTTGCTCGAAGAAAGGAAGTTCCTTTGACCCGAAACGCCAGCGTCGGCGTTATCAAGTTTTGGCGTACGCGGGAATAGAATAGCTAGTTAGTAGTCCACCTCGTTTAGGTTTCTTTGCTTGATTCCTATCAGTGAATTTTTCTCATTTTAGCTTTCGTAGTCTATCCCCCTTCTTCGTGACCTTTGTTGGTAACCCCATCACTTTTCATCATGGAAGGTGATAACCAACCACCATTCATCAACCCACCACCAAATGACCCGCCAAGAGCCCGTACTCTTGGTGAATACTCGAGACCAAGCCACCTAGGCTATAGAAACACCATTGAGCTTCCGGACCAAGCCCAAACTACGGCCCTGCGATCCGACACCATCCGCTTGATGCAAAACGGATGTGCATTCCACGGACTTCGTTCCGAAGATCCTATCGGGCATCTTAAGGATTTCCTTAAAATTGTCGATTCCATCGACCTCGATGCTACTACTGGGATACCAGCGTCTGCGTCTCTTCCAATTCTCTACGGGACCAAGCTAGTAATTGGCTTGGCTTACTTCCCATGCTCATCCAAGTTAGGATGATCTCACCTCTCGATTCCTTGCTCAATTTTCCCACCGGGGAGAACCACTAAGCTTAGGAATGATATCTTGATGTTTCAACAACGTCAAGGTGGATCTCTCTACGAAGCATGGACTCGATTCAAGGACTTACTCCATAAAGTCCCTCATCACGGCATTGATCTTTGGCTCCAAGTCCAACTCTTCTATGATCATGTCAACTTCCCACTAAGGGATCCATTGACCAAGCGGCCGGTGGAAAACTTAGTGATCTCACCGCGGAAGAATCATGGGGTACAATAGAGGACCTTGCCTTCTATGAAAACGAATGTTGGAATGACCCCCGTGAGTTTTCTAAAGCCCACGATAAGGCGGTCTCTTTGCCTCCCATTGACTCACAAACTTCCAATCGTAGGATGTTAGACTTGAAGATCAAGTCTAATTCCTAATGAGCTCCTATGAGACTCCTAAGCTCGAGCCAAATAACTTAGGAAAATCCTACAACAACCCTCCAAACACCGGAACTTCCACTAGTCTTGAGGGAATGGTGTCCAAATTCATGTCATCTCAAGAGGCTCGATTGACGCAACTTGAAGCCGATTTCAAGCAACAACAAAGCGAGATGACAACCAAGCTCGACACCCTCTTAAAAGCCTTCAATGGACAAAGGGATGAAATCTGAGGAAAAATGGGGAGATGATGGACTTAGTGAAAGAGTACACTAAGACGAAGATTCCTGTGAAGCTAGTGAGGAACAATGAGCACGCCACCCCCACTTTGTCTGTGCGCCATTTCCATTGCTTCGATGGCGATGGAGCGATTAAGAAGAAGGATCCGAGAAAGCAAGGATAAGAATGATGCTCGGGTGATGATGAACCCAAATTGATCAAGCATTACCTTAAGCATGAGATCAATAAGAAAACAATCATTAACCAAGTGAAAAACTTTAGGTGCAATGATGTTCTTAGGAAAGCCCTCTTAGGTGAAATAGGAGAGGAAGAGTATGACACCATGCCTATTGGACCTATGTGAGTCGGATTACGAAAGCCGGTAACTAAGAAGCAAGAAATCTCTGGGAACTTTGTAATTCCATGTAGCATAGGTGACTTAGAGAACCTAAATGCCTTGGCCTACCAGGGATCCGATGTAAACATAATGCCGCTGTCAGTCTATAATAAGTTGATTAAGGAGGAACCAACCAAGACCAATCTTAGACTTTCCTTAGCAAATCATTCATATGTTCATCCCATAGGAATAGCGGAGGATGTCTTAATTGAGATTGCCAATATTGTCTATCTGGTGGACTTCGCAATTGTAGACATTGAGGAAGATAAAACCTGCCATTAATCCTGGAACACCTTTCCGACCATGAGGCAACCATCAAATGCGGTGAAGGGATTATGATACTCAAAAGTAGAAAAGGACAAGTTAGGATACCTGTTGTTCCGATATATCCTTTGAAGATTATGGAGAAGGTAAAAGATAAGAATTCGCAGGTCTCCAATAATGCCGTTAAGAAGAAAATGACTGAATGGGAAAAAGGTCTTAGAGAATTCATGGTTCAAGGGTTAAATGCGACATTGTGGAAATGTGATAAAAAGTTAGGAAATAACTATACCACAATACCACAAAATCAAAAGAACCCTAAGGAATTTTTGAATGGAGAAAAGGTGCTTTTGTATAAATCAAGAATAAAAGCATTATGGGAAGGAATAAGCCAAGATGGTTTGGGCCTTATAAGGTGAAGGAAACTAATCTAAAACATAAAACCGTTATCATAATAGACGATGTTGGAAGAGAACTCACGGTGAGCATACAACGTCTACAACCTTATGATGAAGGCTTAATGGAAGAAAAGAAGGGCGAAAATGAAGTCAGGAGTTACGACTTGAGTCTAGCTACAAGACTCATAAATAAAGAAAAGGTGGGAGGCAACCCATGCTTAATTGTTTGCTTGTTAGTGTGTCGTATATCTTTTTAATTATTGTTTATTCTCATGTTTAAATTTGTAAAAATACTTTATTTTGTCTTTAACCTCGTCTTAATTACATATAAAGGTATTTTACATAAGGGATAAGTGTAGGGAGGATTACACACGTTTTCAAAAGAAACGTGAACATGAGAATTTCAATTAGTTAAAAGATATACATGTGTGTTTGTTCGAGTCAAATGCTTGTATCGAGTCATAATGGATGTTTTTAGGGGACTTTTCCAGATTCTAAAGATATAAATTTTCCGAGAAAATCGCAGACCGATTTTGTCGGAGATAACTTTGGCGTCGGGAGGAGCGAAATAACTTATCTTACTTTCTAATTTTACTGTGCTACTTATAAATTTTTGAAATTTTCGGTCTTAATTTTCCGAAAATCGCAAACATCCATTCCTCAAGCATTATATCTTATTTAAGTCTGGAATTACATCTTGTTGTGATTTTCTTTGTTCGGTTTGATGCTTTGGGTTGTCTGTTTTCTTCAAGTTGCGGTTTTATTTATCAAGAAGAAGATACATAAGATTGGAAGGAGCTTTTCACGCATAAGCGTTCTTGAAGAAAAAAATATAACCACCACTTTACATGGATCCTACTGAGCTAATCGGGAGTATTAGTTTCTTTCGTTTTTAATTACCTTCTATTATCATAACTTTGATACTTTCGGGAACATTGGGGACAATGTTCAGTTTAAGTGTAGGGAGGAAAATAAAACGGGAACTTTGAAACTATGCTTATCCTTGATTATTTGCTTTGTCCAATTGTATTTGTGTAATAAACCATGAGAAAATGTCGGTTAGGGTAATTTTGGCACCAAATTTTTAATTTTTCATGACATATAGGAGTGGGCCATTAGTCTTAATAAAGCGTCTCACGGATAGGAAGTTGCATGACTAGCACACAAAAAAAACCCTTTACCACTTAAATTCCACCTAAAATGTGAGGATCACCCTTAGATTAGTAGGAATTAAAGCATTCATCTTTAATGCTTAGTGTGTGAACCGGTAGTATATTAGATTCTAGAACTTGTTTTGTGATGCATCCCGAGATCGCTAGTAAGACTACACTTGTGTAGTTAGGAATAACTAAATGATAAGAGGCATTAGGATAACCCTTTGTGACAACCCGTACTTTCAGGTCATTTCTCGACACAGTTCATGTCTCAATATTTCAACATTTATAGTAAACTTGGTTTACTTGTTTCAAATTCGCGTAACCTTGGAGGTTTAGCGGCGAATTCATGATCATGACATCACGTACATTTCATATGGACTATGATTAGTCTACATTTCATTGACATCATGTGCATCTCATAAATTCATTCACGACATTTCATTTCACATTCAACGTGTAATTTTTATATTTAATAATCTTTATCGCGTGAGTTTTATTTTAAATATTTAATCCATTACTTTCAAAAATGATCCCAAGGTATTTTTAAACTTACATTTAGTTTATAAAAACTATATTTTTAGTTTTCCTAATGTTTCAAATTTATTTGGTAAATAAATCGTTAACGTTTAATTATTCGTGTTTTTCTTAAAATTTTACGATAATTATTTTATCACTCAATTTTCACAAGGAAAGTATTTTTACAATTTTTATCACCTCAATACATTCTATTTTGACCTAATAAAAACTTACTTGTACCACAAATGTCTATTTACATTCACTTATACATTTCCTACAAAAATTCTTACACTTTCTTTACAATGTATACACAAGTTACAATTTAAAAAAAATATAATTGAGAGACCAAGCCCCCAAAACCGCCCTTGGGGAGGGGTGGTATTAATATGGAATGGTTTGTGAATGTACATGTTTCTACACTTTCTCTTAAAGTCTTACTACATTTTTTTAGTTATCTCATTCTCTCATAGTTAGCAAGTGTTGGAAAATAAGTTTCTCTCCTCTCTTTTTGGGTCTCCATAACCGGTCTCACTCAAGACACAAAAGGGATCAAAAGTTTTGCAAGATCAAGTGTTTAACAACCTAGTTATATCCTTTATATGGTTTTGAAATAAAACCAAGGATATTTAAGTTTAATCCTTGTTACTTTCACCTCTTCATTTTTACTAGTAAGCATGTTTTTATCATTTTTATGTTTCCTTTTCATTTTCATATGTTTCTTTTCATTTTTGGAGCTTATATGCATGATATGTGATTTATACCATTTATTTCATAATTTTAGAGTATATATATATAAATGGTCATCCTATAATTATCCCCTTGGTATTGGTTGGTCTTGATGGTGATTAGGAACCCATGACACCCTAAGAAGGTGTATGGTAGGATTAGATTAGTTTTGGAGTTGATTTGAAGGGATTAGAATAGGTTTTGTCCGAGAAAAACTATTTTCGATAAGTATATTTTATGTTCTGTCCTTGTTTTGATTTTCTGGAAAATCCGACAGTAGGCACGACTTTTGGCCTTGATTTTTAGAAAATATACTTTAAAACGAATCCGTGGCCGCTTGAACGGATAAAACGGACTTATAACGAAGAAGATATGGATTTTTCAAGTTTGACGACGGAAAATATTATTTTCAGAATTTTCAGCATACTATATTTATTTTGTCGAGTCAAAACGAGCCTTAAGCTACAAATTATTTGACTTCTCAAAAATATATTAGTTTACTTCAATACGAAGCTAAGGACATATTAAACGAAAAGCGGATTTGAAAGCGACAAAGATATACACTTTTTCATAAACTTGCGTAACTAATTTTCGCACACTATTAGCCAAAAAAAACCACCATCTTTAACCCTTATTATCTTTATGTTCGAGACCTTTTGGACGAAAACTCTGACTGAAACTTTTGATATCGATACAAACTTTCCAAAACAGTCGAGTTCGTTCTCTAACGATCGACGTACACTATCTTACGACTAGTTTTCCAAAGCCATTTTTGGTAATTTCACAAAAATTCCGGCGACATTGTTTTATCGACGAAAAGTGGAAATTTCTCTAAAAATCATTATAAAACCATTGTAGGATGACATTTTGGCGTAAAAACATGTAAAGTGATTTTTGTTTGGTCAAGGCGTCAAAAGAGTATTTTTCGACGATGTGTAATATTTTCAAAACTCGTAAATGGTATAAATAACATATCAAGTGCATGCATAACATTACATTACAATTCATGACATATCATATCATTGATAATAGGTCCCGGTTGACGCATTACATTAAACCTCGGTGTACTCACTTTTGCCGTTATTCCAGTTTATCCAAGTGAGTTTTCATAGCCCCGTTTTACATGCTTTCGATTATTTTCAAACCCACGGGGGAGAATACATTGCACTACATTTTCTTTGTACGATACCAAGTATGTTAAATTCATTACATTGCTTAAGTTACCTCATTTGCCAATTTGAAAGTCCCCATTTCCTGAACCATGAACCGTTAATCATTGAAGCGAGGATGAGTGGATAGATCTATCGAGGGTGACGCCTCCATCCGGGTTGGTGAATCCCAACCAGGAAAACGGATGCATTTCATTTGATTTCATTACGGAGTTGTCTGGCAAACATTCCGTGGAGGGGCATACATAATTGATCAGTCTAGTTTCGGGGTCATGGGCTTAAGGCAATTGTAACATTATTTTACGTGACTTGATGGTCATGCATGCTAGATACTTGTGTAGTCGTATAAAACATTTACATAAACCTATGATTTCTCACCAACATTATTGTTGACCGTTTTAGCAATGTATTTTCCGAGTTAACGAGGCATTATCATCATGACATGGTTTAGGGACCTAAATTTTGAGTCATGCGGTCGACTTACATTATGTACATTATGGCACTTTATTTCAAAACATCGTTTGGATTTGTATTATTTTTGTATTTCCTAAACTTTGTAAACCTTTTGGGACCGATGTTGTACTCTGAATGTGTTTATTATAATATCCAACGATGTGTTTTTAAAGCGACACTTTAGGTCGTTCAATATAACTGTGATGTGGTGCTATGACAGTCAATCCCCGAATTCCATTCGCGCAAAAAAGTTAAATTGGGGTGTGATGATTGGTACCAGAGCTACATTTATAGAGAACTAGGTTGCATCATTGACCCTAGACTATAACTACATTATCATAGCATCTCATCATTTCATCATAAGTACATGTTCACTTTGCATGCGGTTTTGTACGCACATTTTACGAGTTATTTATTTTCATTTCAAAGCGATTGTCACATGGATGCCCTTAAATACCCATCCTATTATCTTTCCTCATACTCTGGAACGGAGAATTCTTGGCATTCCTATCACAATTTTCACGTCAATTGACTCATCATCGATAACGTTGTATACTGAGATAAACCCTTTTGGGAGGACGAAGTTACACCTACACCATCACGATCACTATCGATTCACTATAGGATCAGGACAATTTTTATCAGGTCGGTTGGGACGATCATACCATTGGGTAGAACTTATAGGTTTGGTCCTAATAAGCCTATTTTCTTAACTCACCACAAGGATTCCATTATCATCATTGTCATTATTTTTATCATCATTATCATTTCGAGCACCATCCGTACCATTACATCTCATACTCGATACTCATACACCTGACTTGCGGCTTGGGAAGCGTGCATGATTTGACACACCATTACTATCTACCACTAAGATTATAGACACTACACCATCTCATAGGTTTGAGGACTACGAGAATTTTTGGGCTATGGTTGCTAGACCGCCTACTACTCCTACACTTGAGACATGATTAGGCTACCAACAGAAAGATAATAAGTACCTTCCGAGCTAATGTGATCCTTATCATTATTATCTCTACGATAATCACCACCTTGTTTATTTCATTCCTTACTCCAATTGCCCAATTCTCCATCATTTCACAACGATACATCACTATCTTACTAGGGGTTAGGCCAACTTTATTCTCGACCAATTAGTAGACTATTACTACTCGATAAGGTTCTCCTATGTATCCTACAAACCATCCCACAAATTTTATTCCAAATTATCCTGCTACTATTTCATGAAATTATTTCACTTGATTTTATTTTGAACTATTTTATCACCATCTTAGAAACGTTGTTTCATAAAGTTTTAACGCAAGTTGTTTTACTACCAACTTATTAATTAGTTTCAGTCATTTTATCAACTATTTAATATCCTCATGCGAAATGGTTTTCATGTTACTCTGAAAAATCATCAAGCTATTATCGTACAAAACAAAACGTTGAGTACCAACTATTTGTCCTACATTCCCTTTTATGAGATAATAAACTTCATCGTTATCTAACACAAACTGCTTTCAAATATTTTCTGAGATCATTTCATCTTACTCTGTACCATTAAACCCAAAATTACGACTTTAATAATACTTTATAAACAATGATTTTACTGATACTTTGCAAACTATTTTCTCATAGTATGATAAACCGATTAATCTGCTATTATTTTATAAAACAACAAACAATTGCAATAGCAAGTTACAAACTATATTACAAATTTTTCCTACAAGTAATATTGCGGTCTTATAAACTCTTTTACCCTTTTGGTGAGCTATTTTAGTCACTATCGATTTAAAATCATAAAACTTGGTACGTTTACCTCCCAGACTATTCGCCTTTACTTTAAATGACTATTATATTACCAATCTCTAAACCATATTAATATTAATTGAATTACGAAATTTCCTATTATTTGACAAACGATAAATTGTTTTTCTTGTAAGCTATTTTACAAATCATTTCACGAGTTATGTTATAATCTGAATTGTGTTTTACCAAAATATTTCACTACCATTGTTAAGCCGTTTTCTATCACTATATAAGCTATTTTAAAATCACCTTAACAAGTTGTTACTTTTACACCAAGCCACAACTAAGATTTATTATTAAACAGTAAATGAAAAAAATGTTCCTTTGTTACTTAATAAAGTAGTTTTACAAACCTTTTCATAAACTTTACTGTAATTTTCTTACAAACTATTTATTCTTGTTTGAAAACAAAGTATTAAAATCAGATATACCGTGCATAAACATTTCCTTCTGTTAACACTCTATAGATGCTTACGTCGGTTATCTCTCCCAACCAATAAGTTAGGATTTGACGAGTGACCTTTTAGGAAAGACTTCCTATACCATATGTGAGGAGGATTCCTCGATACAAGAAAACAATGAAAAGATTTTGGAATTACCAATAAGGACTAGAACTAGGAGGTAGGATGATTCAAAACTCAACAAAAATCTTAAGACATCACGGAGACATTCGAACCACTATTTTGAATTAGAATCCAAACTCTATCATTCCATAAGTACTAGCCGACCGAAGTTATGAGATTTAATACGAAGCAAATACCCATGAAGCAACACTATAGGGATATACCAAGTCTTCTATCCGAGGCTATAGAACATCCTATTAAACATGGCCTCAACAATATGTGAACTTCCCTACAATGAGTATCCCTTAAAGGAAAATTTGGTTAAATTAAGGCTATCGATATAAACTTCCCCTAAGGCATTGTGTTCTCTAGAAATTCCAAGTAACCTCATTTCCATATCAAGAGATGTCACAGGTTTGAACATGTCAGGCTATCAATGACTCCCCATCTACAAGTGAAACTAGAACAAACATTCTTCGGCATAGTTTGAGATGATACCTATCTTCTTGCTAGCATGATAGCAATATTAGGGATGAACTACATTTGAAGCAATTACAACACCTCATAACCCATCTTTTCGGAACCCGTCGATCATTTTGAAAAATACCCTCAAACTTACCGCCTTCTATCACTTCTATTTAGAACGCTTATTATTAACATAGGATTTGACACGTCTCATTTTCCTTTTATTTGAAGAGTTATGGCGCCGAAGAGAGCTCCACCAGCTATGACACAAGCCGATATCCAAAAGTATATAAAGGATTGTATAGCTAGGAACTAGAGAAAGAAGGGCGCAACGATAGTTGCTGCTTCTTGCCGCCGCTATTTCAAGACCAGGTGGCTGGTACTACTAGACATGCTACTACTACAGGGTTGGAGGAGATTCGAGAGTTCGAGTGGTACATACATGGACTTTAAGAGCATGACCCCGACGTTCGTAGGAGGCACAGAAGGAGCCATTACTATGATCCGTTGGTTGGAAAGGATCGAGTTGTTATTTCTTATATGCGATTGCTTGGATGTACAAGGTGAAATTTGCTACTAGTACACTCTTGGATGAGGCAATGTTATGGTGGAATCATTATGCACAACCCATTGGTATGGAAAATGCTTATAAACTCTCATGGGATCAATTCAAGAGGTTGATGACTAAGAAGTATCGCCCGCCCAAGGAGATGAAGAAATTGAAAGTGGAATTTATTGGGCTAGTGACCGTTGGATATGACATTGAGACCTACATCAGAAGGTTTCAAGAGTTAATGTTTTATGTCCATATATGGTTATGGACAATGAGAAACTACTGGAAAGATTCATTGGAGGACTTCCAAAATGCATTCAAGGAGAGGTAGCCTCTTTCGATTTGCAAACAATTGAAGAGACCATCAAGATAACTCAATTACTCATGGTTCAAGTTGTGAAAAGGGAAACCATTATCAACAATAACCACCACAACAATAACAACAACCAAACTAACAACAACAAAAGGAAATGGGAAAATGACCAAGGAGGTTATAACGACAACAACCAAAGCTGTAACACTAACCATCACCAACAACAAAATAGAAGACAAGAAGCCGTCAGGGTTCATGTTGATGCACCAACAAAGGAAAGAACTTATACCGGAAACTTGCCACGATGCCATCAATGCACACTACATCATAATGGTCCATGTGGTATATGCTTTATCTGTCAAACGATGGGACACCTTGCTAAGGACAAGGAAAAAGATATGTTGGGGCTAAACCACTATGTAATCGATGTAAGTATCATCACACGGGTCCTTGCCCTGCCAAGTGCGAATGCCAAAAGGACATCTAGCGAGGGGATTGTAAAGGCAAAACTATAATTACATGTTCCGGATGTGGAAAGCAAGGACACTATCGGAATCAATGTCCTCATAAACTAAGGCCAGCAAGTTGAAGGTGCTCATGGATTAGGAAAAGGAGAAGCTAGTCAAGGTACCAACGACGCGAAAGACTGAAGAAGATCGGAAACTAGCAGTCTTATTCCTCCTTATGTATTATGTCGTACTAAGTTTATGTTTTCATCGTATCCGAATCTTTATAACCTAAGATGTAATACTTTCGATAAACCACTCGTTGTAAGATATTCTCATCTATCGTACTTTATTTCCTTTCGATTTGATATCACTTTCGAGAATGTTACTTCTTTTTACTTTATCGACCATTTTAACGACACGGTTTAAATCTTGGTAAGCATCGAGAGTTATAACAACTAAACCGAACGTCACATCATCGTTCCTTAATTATACATAGCCTAGCTAACTATGTCTAATTCTGGAGGGATCATGTTAGGTTGGGAGCGGTTATTTATAAATCTTAGTGCAAGCAAAATCTTCACATGTTCAAAGGTCAAAGTATTACTCATGCGAGATTTACCCAATACGATGTTTTGTACACTCTCAATCATCGACAACCGTAACGACACTTCTCCATGTTTTCTTCCTTCGATATGCATCACAAACTCAAAAATTCGATAGACCTAACAACGAAATTAGGGACTGAATTCCACTTTTTGGATGGGCGAATGTGACAACCCGTACTTCGGGTCATTTCTCGACACAGTTCATGTCTCAATATTTCAACATTTATAGTAAACTTGGTTTACTTGTTTCAAATTCGCGTAACCTTGGAGGTTTAGCGGCGAATTCATGATCATGACATCACGTACATTTCATATGGACTATGATTAGTCTACATTTCATTGACATCATGTGCATCTCATAAATTCATTCACGACATTTCATTTCACATTCAACGTGTAATTTTTATATTTAATAATCTTTATCGCGTGAGTTTTTATTTTGAATATTTAATCCATTACTTTCAAAAATGATCCGGTATTTTTAAACACATTTAGTTTATAAAAACTATATTTTTAGTTTTCCTAATGTTTCAAATTTATTTGGTAAATAAATCGTTAACGTTTAATTATTACGTCGTTTTTCTTAAAATTATACGATAATTATTTTATCACTCAATTTTCACAAGGAAAGTATTTTTACAATTTTATCACCTCAATACAATCTATTTTGACCTAATAAAAACTTACTTGTACCACAAATGTCTATTTACATTCACTTATACATTTCCTACAAAAATTCTTACACTTTCTTTACAATGTATACACAAGTTACAATTTAAAAAAAAAAAAATATAATTGAGAGACCAAGCCCCCCCAAAACCGGCCCTTGGGGAGGGGTGGCAATTAATATGGAATGGTTTGTGAATGTACATGTTTCTACACTTTCTCTTAAAGTCTTACTACATTTTTTTAGTTATCTCATTCTCTCATAGTTAGCAAGTGTTGGAAAATAAGTTTCTCTCCTCTCTTTTTGGGTCTCCATAACCGGTCTCACTCAAGACACAAAAGGGATCAAAAGTTTTGCAAGATCAAGTGTTTAACAACCTAGTTATATCCTTTATATGGTTTTGAAATAAAAACCAAGGATATTTAAGTGTAATCCTTGTTACTTTCACCTCTTCATTTTTACTAGTAAGCATGTTTTTATCATTTTTATGTTTCCTTTTCATTTTCATATGTTTCTTTTCATTTTTGGAGCTTATATGCATGATATGTGATTTATACCATTTATTTCATAATTTTAGAGTATATATATATAAATGGTCATCCTATAATTATCCCCTTGGTATTGGTTGGTCTTGATGGTGATTAGGAACCCATGACACCCTAAGAAGGTGTATGGTAGGATTAGATTAGTTTTGGAGTTGATTTGAAGGGATTAGAATAGGTTTTGTCGGAGAAAAACTATTTTCGATAAGTATATTTTATGTTCTGTCCTTGTTTTGATTTTCTGGAAAATCCGACAGTAGGCACGACTTTTGGCCTTGATTTTTAGAAAATATACTTTAAAACGAATCCGTGGCCGCTTGAACGGATAAAAGCGGACTTATAACGAAGAAGATATGGATTTTTCAAGTTTGGCGACGGAAAATATTATTTTCAAATTTTCAGCATACTATATTTATTTTGTCCGAGTCAACAACGAGCCTTAAGCTTCACAAATTATTTCGACTTCTCAAAATATATTAGTTTACTTCAATACGAAGCTAAGGACATATTAAGCGTAGAAAACGCAGTTTGAAAGCGACAAAGATATACACTTTTTCATAAACTTGCCGTAACTAATTTTCTGCACACTATTAGCCAAAAACTACCATCTTTAACCCTTATTATCTTTATGTTCGAGACCTTTTGGACGAAAACTCCTGAACTGAAACTTTTAGATATCGATACAAACTTTCCAAAACAGTCGAGTTCGTTCTCTAACGATCGACGTACACTATCTTACGACTAGTTTTCCAAAGCCATTTTTGGTAATTTCACAAAAATTCCGACGACATTGTTTTACGACGAAAAGTGGAAATTTCTCTAAAAATCATTATAAAACCATTGTAGGATGACATTTTGGTAAAACATGTAAAGTGATGTTTGTTTGGTCAAGGCGTCAAAAGAGTATTTTTCGACGATGTGTAATATTTTCAAAACTCGTAAATGGTATAAATAACATATCAAGTGCATGCATAACATTACATTACAATTCATGACATATCATATCATTGATAATAGGTCCCGGTTGACGCATTACATTAAACCTCGGTGTACTCACTTTTGCCGTTATTCGGTTTATCCAAGTGAGTTTGCATAGCCCCGTTTTACATGCTTTCGATTATTTTCAAACCCACGGGGGAGAATACATTGCACTACATTTTCTTTATGCGATACCAAGTATGTTAAATTCATTACATTGCTTAATTTACCGCATTTGCCAATTTGAAAGTCCCATTTCTGAACCATGAACCGTTAATCATTGAAGCGAGGATGAGTGGATAGATCTATCGAGGGTGGCGCCTCCATCCGGGTTGGTGAATCCCAACCAGGAAAACGGATGCATTTCATTTGATTTCATTACGGAGTTGTCTGGCAAACATTCCGTGGAGGGGCATACATAATTGATCAGTCTAGTTTCGGGGTCATGGGCTTAAGGCAATTGTAACATTATTTTACGTGACTTGATGGTCATGCATGCTAGATACTTGTGTAGTCGTATAAAACATTTACATAAACCTATGATTTCTCACCAACATTATTGTTGACCGTTTTTAGCAATGTATTTTCAGTGTAGAGGCATTATCATCATGACATGGTTTAGGGACCTAAATTTTGAGTGATGTGTCGACTTACATTATTGTACATTATGGCACTTTATTTCAAAACATCGTTTGGATTTGTATTATTTTTGTATTTCCGCAAACTTTGTAAACCTTTTGGGACCGATGTTGTACTCTGAATGTTTTTATTATAATATCCAACGATGTGTTTTTAAAACGACACTTTAGGTCGTTCAATATAACTGTGATGTGGTGCTATGACAGTCAATCCCCCAGGAATTCCATTCCGCTGCAAAACAGGTAAATTGGGGGTGTGACACCCTTGTTTGATACCTGTAATATAATTACTTCTTCCACCTCGGTTGAGTAATTCCCCCACACCTTTTGCGTTGTACTCATCTTTAGTACACGATACCCCTAGTTAACCCCTCAGAGCCTATCCTTTTCGCGGTTCTCTTGATTTTTCGGTTTTCCGGAATATCAATGAAGAGCATTGTTTACACCCCACCCCCAAATGTACACCCAAATCGCCTTATCCTACCTTGTATGCACTCACTTTTAGTGCATTATTGTTATCACCCTAAACCCTTAGTTCAATTATCTAGTTGCTTGCATGAGTTGCTAAGTCGAGTCAGATCCTTTGTATACAGTTTTGGGACGATTGGGACTCATGGGAAAAGTTAAAGTTTATGAAATGACTAAAAGGGAACGTTAAATTCCCTTATTTGTGTAATAACGTACCCCAAGTGTTTTGATCTTTTCAATTCGGGTCAAATTAGTGTTAGAGTAATAAAAACTCAAGTGTAGGGATGTGCATATAAATCTCTATTATTTTGATGTTACCGTAGAGGATGGTAGAGTAAAAGTGTATGAAAAAAAAATCGAAAAAAAAAGAAAAAGAGAAAAAGAAAAAAAATGAGTGTTGAGAAAAAAAACGGTACGGGCTACCATCCTACATCTATCCTTTAAATTTATGTTTGTGTGTTTCAGTTATCTAGAGTTTAGAGTGTCGAGTCTTGGCTTAGCAACGCCATTCTTCGTATGCTTGTAACATAGAGATTTTTGACTTGCCACCACTAAATAGCCTATCCCATCAAACCCTTTGTTTCCCCACCGTAAGCCTAACATTACAACCCTTTAAAGACCTCTTTGATAGTCTTTCCTAGGTGCTTACGCCAAAGCGATGGAGGTTTGATCTAGTCTCAAGCTTATAGTAATCTATGTACTAGGACCGGTTAATGAGTGTTTATCTTCCATTTCCACTTTATTATATTTCATATACACCCTAGAGATGTGAGTATCCAAACACCCCATGTGAGGTGCTAGTATGTAATTTTCGTGCTTGTTATGACTTTTGCAGGGCTTATATGTGTTGTGGATTGTTTTAAACCAATGCTTCATGACCCCTAACTTATAAATTAATTGGCTAAAAGCACATTTGCTTGAGGACAAGCAAATACCAAGTGTAGGGATATTTGATAAGGTTTTAAAATGTACCTTTTTGAGGGGTCGTTTAAGCCCTTATTTGATCACTTTTGTATCCGTTATTACTTAATATCGTTCATTTTCACTTTTTAGGTCTCTTGAAGGCAAATTGGATGGAATGGCACTTATTCGGACGAAAAGGCGCGAATATACGAAGAAAATGGCCAAAGTCAAGAATCGAGCTACTCAGATGCTGAAATACAAGGGGACAGCGTCGGTTCTACAAGTGACGGTCAGTGTTATCTGTGGCGCCGTCGCATAACTTTTGTGACGATGCAGTAGCCAAATTTCTTATTTTCAAGTGACGGTGTCAGGTTTTAAAAATGTAGGGCGTCACAACTCAGACGGCCTAGATTTGATCCAGACGGCGTCAGAAGATAAAGCCGACGGCGTCACAACCACAAGGTGACGCCGTCACAAGCTGCAACATGCGCGCAAAAGTAGCTCGATCGTGTTTTGGCCATAACTTTTGCATACGAACTCGGATTTAAGTGATTCAAAAGCCCACGCGGCCGGAACGAGAAAATCTATAGTTTGGTGAAAAATGGTCGTGACGCCGTCACTCTATAAGTGTGACGCCGTCACTCTTTGCCGACAGAAAATCTGCCTATAAATAGAACATTATAACTTCACTTTTTGTAGGTCTAAACCCTAACTTCGATTCCAGGGCTTAGATAGGTGTTTTTCCAGTAACTTTGAAGGTTTCAATCACTCCAAAAACATCTTGTAATGGTTTGTTGATTATATCTTAATCCATATATTCAATTTATCATTATGTCTATCCTATGTTTGATTGATTGTGTGTATGCTTGCATGTTTACCATGTCCGGCTAAATTACTTGTGTGTTTGCTTAGATATACGAAACCTAGTTGTTAATTATTATTAGGTTGTCTCTTATCTTAATTGTAATTGGCTTAGGAGTGCGACTTGGCTATCGTTGTGTTTAATACTTGATAAATCTTTGATAGTTTATGAATGACTTAGTGGATTTCGTTTACTAAACCCTAAGATAACCTCAAAGTTAGTTTATGAATGACTTAGTGGATTTCGTTTACTACACTTAAAGGTGACTTCAAAGAGTTAGGGAATGCACACCTTACGACCTTAGAAAACACAACGCGTTAAGAATAAGGACGTGACAATTCAACCATCAATAGGAGATAACTAGGGAGTAGTAGCATCTAGGTAAACACATCTTTAACTATCATACGAGCACACAATAATAGACATAGACCATCCTCACCTTAGATTAGATAATTAGATAAGTAGAGTAATCGGTAGAAATACCAACCCCCAAATCCAAACCCCGAGATTCGTACCTTTCCATTTCCTAAAAAAAATAAAAAGATAAAAAATAATCTTCCTCAACCCCAACCTTAGCGTAGTAACTTCTCACTAGCATTCCTATTCCCCTAGAGAACGATATCAATACCTGTGGCTTACCCTAATACTACACTACAACGATTAGGTTCACTGCCTAGGGTGTTATAAAACTTGCTCGAAGAAAAGGAAGTTCCTTTGACCCGGAACGACGCGTGTAGCGTTATCAATAAACAAATCATGTTTCCCACTAATCAAAAGATAGTGAATATAAGGCTTTATTTAAAAAAACCAAACACATCATGTCAAAATTTTTTTGAAAAACTTCACACTTGTAGGAAACCAATTTTTCATTGTTAATACTAATAGAAACGTTAAATTTTCATCACGTGCATGCTCTTAAATACTAAAGGTATTGCATAACTAATATGCATTCCCGGGTATATTCAAATGAAGCCACATTAAATTAGGAGCGTTTTGGTTATCTCTTGCCGTTTGCCAAACACCCCCACTAATGACTATTTTATGCATAAAATAAGTCGAGATAACCGAAACTCCAAATAGTTTTCATATAGACACACACTAGAATCAAAACGTTAAGTTTATTCTCATTCTTAACATATAAATTCTTGTTTATAGGAATAACCATGGTAGCCGCAAAATTCTATGATCACAAGGATACCGTTAACTACATTCCCAAACAAAACAAAACCAAAGGACTTTCAAAGGAGCAAGTCGAAATCTTTAAGAGTCTAGAGACTAGGTACTTCAATGAGGGGTAGAACCATTCACTCCTCTTTTATCGAAAATACCAATCTCCGTGAAGAGCTAGCCTCTATTCAATTCGATTGTCTCATTGACATCGATGAACCTATTTGTCCTAGGTTTGTGTTAGAGTTTTATGCTAGTGTCACCGGTTTCATTGATGAAGATGATGAGTTTAGCCTTAGGTTTAAGATAAATCAAAACAACTACACCATCTCCTTAACCAACTTTGCTCAAGTACTAGGAATTCCCAACTGAGGGACATGTGTCTACTCGGATAAGTGGTCACTCACCGTCCTTGATGCAATCAATGATCGCTCTCTTCCCTACCAAACACTTTTAGCGGATAAGGATGTCATCCATGAACGCCTATTTAACCTAAGGGGAGATACAACCCGAGTCACCCGAAAGGGAAAGGAGGTGAACCGAGATCCATATGGAATGGAGCTCAATGAATTTAAGCCCGAATTTAAGAAATGGGAAGAACTACTTAGAGCCAACGTCATTAGCACCATAGGAAATAAGGATCATATCAATGCTTGCCTTTGTCACATGCTATACAACTTGTCCACCCGTCAACCATTCAACTTAGCCTACTACATTGCTAGGAGAATGATTGATATTCCAACTCAAGGATCGGTTGCTCTTCCGTACGGGATGCTTCTCACCCGTCTTTATAGAGCTTATGCACCAATTCCATCAAGCCCAAAAGGGATGAACCTTCACTATGAGCTCATCCCTCACATCTTTGTGCCCTTGAGTGACGAATGAGTTGCTAAGACAAAAGGCAAGAGAGCAAAACCTCCAACTCCATCATCATCATCATCAAATAGCTCCGAAGATGGTCTTCCAAATTCTCGTCTTCCACCTCATGAGTATTATGCATCTCTCCCCGAGATTGAGAATGAATCAGCGAAGTTCAAGCAAACCAAGGGGATGTTCAAAGTGCCTTGGTAGGATGATGCACAAGGTCTACAAGAAGTTGGACAAGTGAGAATCGGTTTAAGGAGTGTTTGGAACAATACATTATCTTTAATGTTTGATACAATTTGGTTGTTTTTATTTTGTAGGATGATAGTATAACTCAAAACAATGTTGTATGCTAACTATTTCATGCAGGGGGATAGCACAAGTGTGTTATCAAATTTTACCCATTTTTCACTTCAATGTGAAAATCATTCACCCTTGGTCAAAATCTATGCTCCACTATGTTTGTGCATGTGTTATTTACTTTTCATAACTAGAAATAATTAATGTCATATGTTTTGAGCAAGATTTCGGTTTCGAAATGTCCCCGACACTTAAAAATACGTTCTGTGGTGATTTCGGTGTCCACGGATCGACGGCACCAATCTTTTGGTTCCTTCATTATAAGAATTGGTACCATGTACTGTATAAGGACCAGGCGCACCCTTTTAAGGGTTCCGCATGTGTAAAATTTTGGTGCCGTGGATTCTCCAGGTAATTTTCTGAATTTCGCTTATTTCGACTTTCCAAATTACCATACATTGCTTGTAAGTTAATCTTGACTAGTTTTACCCATATTAGAACTAGTATAACACACTTAGGCATATAGGAAATCCACTCCCCACCAAAATTTAAAATTTTGAAAAATGAACCCAAGGAACCCTTTTGCATAAAGGAAGGAACCAAAAGTTTGGTTCCTTTCAATCCGTGGGTAATTTGATTGTTAGGATCTTACAATCATTAGAACACATTTATTTCAAATCTTTGCCTCTTCACTCCAACCCTCTTGTATGGCTTGACTTGGGTGATATGACTAGCATTTAACCCACTTCCAAATCATTAGGAACCTCATCTCTTCTATGGTTTAACATCAAATCAAACACATTTCTCCATAATTTTTCACTTCTATAAATTAAGAGGTTTTACCATGATCATCTTCACACCTTCTCCATTCTTACCATCAATTAGCAAAAACTCAAGTCAAAATGACAAAAACTTCTCCTTCAACCAAGCCTTGCAAGAAAACTGCTAGGATTAGCGTAAGACCTTGTTGTTTTGTCAACTTGAGCTCTTCTTCCGAGTCATCTCCACTCACCATCTCATCTCCTATAAGGGATGATACACACCTCACTTTAGCTACTCCTACACCCATTACCATCACCACTCCACCACCAACAAAGACACCAAGCTCACCACCATCGGCACCCCTCCAAACATCAAAAACACCATCACCACCAAAATCTCCAACCCTCATCCCATTGGAGTTATTTTCCACACCTCCCACTTCTCCAAATCCTTTCTTGGAGGACTTGGAAGATTTGCCATCATTTGGCACTATTGAGCGAATTGCTCATGAGTCTCCTAGACCATCCTTCGACCCAACCGAGGGACATGGGTCTACTCGGATAAGTGGTCACTCACCGTCCTTGATGCAATCAATGATCGCTCTCTTCCCTACCAAACACTTTTAGCGGATAAGGATGTCATCCATGAACGCCTATTTAACCCAAGGGGAGATACAACCCGAGTCACCAAAGGGAAAGGAGGTGAACCGAGATCCATATGGAATGGAGCTCAATGAATTTAAGCCCGAATTTAAGAAATGGGAAGAACTACTTAGAGCCAACGTCATTAGCACCATAGGAAATAGGGATCATATCAATGCTTGCCTTTGTCACATGCTATACAACTTGTCCACCCGTCAACCATTCAACTTAGCCTACTACATTGCTAGGAGAATGATTGATATTCCAACTCAAGGATCGGTTGCTCTTCCGTACGGGATGCTTCTCACCCGTCTTTATAGAGCTTATGCACCAATTCCATCAAGCCCAAAAGGGATGAACCTTCACTATGAGCTCATCCCTCACATCTTTGTGCCCTTGAGTGACGAATGAGTTGCTAAGACAAAAGGCAAGAGAGCAAAACCTCCAACTCCATCATCATCATCATCAAATAGCTCCGAAGATGGTCTTCCAAATTCTCGTCTTCCACCTCATGAGTATTATGCATCTCTCCCCGAGATTGAGAAAGAATCAGCGAAGTTCAAGCAAACCAAGGGGATGTTCAAAGTGCCTTGGTAGGATGATGCACAAGGTCTACAAGAAGTTGGACAAGTGAGAATCGGTTTAAGGAGTGTTTGGAACAATACATTATCTTTAATGTTTGATACAATTTGGTTGTTTTTATTTTGTAGGATGATAATATAACTCAAAACAATGTTGTATTCTAACTATTTCATGCAGGGGGATAGCACAAGTGTGTTATCAAATTTTACCCATTTTTCACTTCAATGTGAAAATCATTCACCCTTGGTCAAAATCTATGCTCCACTATGTTTGTGCATGTGTTATTTACTTTTCATAACTAGAAATAATTAATGTCATATGTTTTGAGCAAGATTTCAGGTTTCGGAAATGTCCCCGACACTTAAAAATACGTTCTGTGGTGATTTCTGGTGTCCACGGATCAGACGGCACCAATCTTTTGGTTCCGTCTGTTATAAGAATTGGTACCGCTGTACCTGTATAGGCGGACCAGGCGGCACCCTTTTAAGGGTTCCGCCTGTGTAAAATTTTGGTGCCGTGGATTCTCCAGGTAATTTTCTGAATTTCGCTTATTTCGACTTTCCAAATTACCATACATTGCTTGTAAGTTAATCTTGACTAGTTTTTACCCATATTAAAACTAGTATAACACACTTAGGCATATAGGAAATCCACTCCCCACCAAAATTTAAAATTTTGAAAAATGAACCCAAGGAACCCTTTTGCATAAAGGAAGGAACCAAAAGTTTGGTTCCTTTCAATCCGTGGGTAATTTGATTGTTAGGATCTTACAATCATTAGAACACATTTATTTCAAATCTTTGCCTCTTCACTCCAACCCTCTTGTATGGCTTGACTTGGGTGATATGACTAGCATTTAACCCACTTCCAAATCATTAGGAACCTCATCTCTTCTATGGTTTAACATCAAATCAAACACATTTCTCCATAATTTTTCACTTCTATAAATTAAGAGGTTTTACCATGATCATCTTCACACCTTCTCCATTCTTACCATCAATTAGCAAAAACTCAAGTCAAAATGACAAAAACTTCTCCTTCAACCAAGCCTTGCAAGAAAACTGCTAGGATTAGCGTAAGACCTTGTTGTTTTGTCAACTTGAGCTCTTCTTCCGAGTCATCTCCACTCACCATCTCATCTCCTATAAGGGATGATACACACCTCACTTTAGCTACTCCTACACCCATTACCATCACCACTCCACCACCAACAAAGACACCAAGCTCACCACCATCGGCACCCCTCCAAACATCAAAAACACCATCACCACCAAAATCTCCAACCCTCATCCCATTGGAGTTATTTTCCACACCTCCCACTTCTCCAAATCCTTTCTTGGAGGACTTGGAAGATTTGCCATCATTTGGCACTATTGAGCGAATTGCTCATGAGTCTCCTAGACCATCCTTCGACCCGAACGCCCCGTTAGGGCCAAGACCTCTTCTCTTCCACCCCATCCACAAAGACATCCATGGTCCTTTGTATGGGGATCAACCACTCCCTACATCAATTTCCCCTCACATAGAGGACATTGAGGAGTCCATGTGGGAAGATCATCCCACAAGAGAGGAGTTTCAAGCCGAACTCCAACATCTCCACCAATTCTCAAATATGGTGGATTCTCACCTAAGTGAGACTATGCAAATGCAAAGTGCTTTGCTAGCCTCCATAATTACCACCCCAAACATCAAAACCAACATCAATACATCTACCATTCCACCACCACAAACTCGTCAACCATACTACCCTCCTAGGCATGGTTGCTCAACTTGTGAGCAAACCGCCCAAACCGTTGATCGGACTCGGGTGATGGTCAATGAGTTCCAAGAGGAAATGAGGTTCATCCTCAATCACATCCTTGAGCGACTAAACGCTCTTTCTCATCCACCATCTTATTAGAATGGTCCTAGATTAGCTCTTCTAAGCATTTTGTTTACTTTTCTAGGATTATTTCTTTTTGCTTATTGCACTAAACACTTCATTGTCTTCCCTTTTCATGGTTTTTAAATCATGAAAAATTTTAACTAATGAATGATGTTTTCTATATTGTTGGTGCTTATTACATAATGTTTGGAAATGCTTGTGAATGATGATTATTACTAACAAATTTTTTTTGTAGCTTTTTCACAATCCATGTATCCTCCCATTGGCACCCAATTTAGAGGGAGCATTGGTCAAGGGAGAGATAATGGCTCGGGCTCATTACACATTCCGCCTCGCATCTTCTTTTTGTTGAGACAAAAACGGGGAGAAATATATAGAACTAGGTTATATTTGACTTTTCTGAAAAAGTCAAACTGCATACATTGACTTTCTGAAAAAGTCAACATGATACTTCATTGGTAATATTTGACTTTCTGAAAAAGTCAACTGCATACTTTGACTTTCTGAAAAAGTCAACATCATACTTCAACTAGTGAAGACTTTGACTTTCTGAAAAAGTCAAACATCTTATACTTGCATTATCATTTCTTTTTCAAGTTCTAAAACTAATATTTTTATAACTCTTGTACAATCTTTGTATCTTTTATAAAAATAAAATTTATATTTTGTCCTCAACAAAAATGGGGAGATTGTTAATACAAATATCGTCATTAAACGTTATTCATATTTTTGATCTTTACCGAAGTTTTGTTAACAACAAAAGTAAATTTAATTTTTATAAAGCTTAAAGCTTGTCAAGTTTAATAGATATTAAAACAAGCTTTTTCAAATAATATCTTCATCACTCAAGCATTTACATTATGATTAATCATATCTTGATATGACTCTAACCATAATGTATGATAGTAGTTTTTAGAATGTTTTAGTTTCTTAAAAACTAAACATTACTTATGTATTTACATATTTTTAAAAATAGAAAAACAACACATGACATCATGTGATGCATCATGGAAATCATTGGAAGATTTCATTAGATATTTTCTGTAGATTTGGGCTCTTCATATCTTACACAATCTTACATAGATATGGTTGACTTTGGTAAGATCTTGATATCTTGCTGTCAGACCTCGGCGGCACCAAAAGTTATAACGGGCGGAACCCTTTTAAGGGGTCCGCGGTCCGTGGTGCTTGCTGATGGTTTTGGCTATAAATAGCAAAGCCAAACCAAGTAGTTTTTCATCCCTTTCTATCATACTCTCGTACATATCTTCTCTCTAACCTTTCTAACTCAGTTTCATATCATATTAGTGATCTCTTTTGTAGCAAAGAAGATCAAGTCACATTCAAGCTTCAACGAGAAGTTGGAAGTATTGTTTGTTAGTTGTTGTATGATCTTGTGTTGATTCATACTTTATTGTTGTACCAAACCATCATAATCTTGTGAGTGTGAGTGGTTAGTATTTTAGTCCTTAAAATACATTTGTGTGTGGGAGTGGTTGTACCGTTGAAAAGAACTCGACATCTAGCTTAGTGTCAGAAATAGTGTGTAAGCGAAGTATTAGTGTGTAAGCGAAGTATAAAGGTTTTCTCCGCCGGTGAAAGGAGTTTGTTGACTAGTAAAGTTGAAACTCTCGAGTGTGAGACTCAGGGAGTGGAGTAGGGCAAGGAAAAAGAGTCCTTGTTGACCAAACCACTATAAACAACTTGTTGTGGTTTGATTGTTTCTTTCCTTATCTACTCATTATATATTGTTTGCATATTTCACCAACATATCAAAGATCAATATCAATTGATCTTCAAAAAGGTTTCAAAACAAAGTTTTTAATCGGTAAACTATTCAACCCCCTTCTAGTTTTCCACACGTTGCTTATGCTTAACAAATCTATGAGGATATTTTCTTTCTTGTTATTAGGATCGTAAAGGTCTAAGGATTTCATGAACTTCACGAAAAGAAAATTAAACTGAGATCTTGTGAGTTACATCTTGTCATTTGGACTAATGGTATATTCTGAGGTCAAAATGATTTGTTGGTATCATTATGAGGTCAAGGTGAAACAGTCATAGCTTCATCTCCTTCTCTGTTTTAAGCGTAAACCAAGAAAACCTTTAGGCGTAAAGATCTTACGCATAATCCCTTTTCTTACTCGTAAAAAACATCTTACGCGTAACTGATCTTCTTTGTCTTGAAAGTTTATGCGTAAACATAAAGGTTTAGGCATAATAATTCTTAAGCGTAGGGTTCTTAGGCGTAAACGAAAAGGTTATGCGTAAATGTCTACCCTTATGCGTAAAACGATTCTTACTCGTAAGGTTACGCGTAAAATGGGTTCTTACGAGTAACTTTCCAAGTTACTCGTAACAAATCTGAAGATCCTTAGGCGTAAAAATACCCTTTGACTTTTCTGCTCCAGAAAAAGCATAAAAATGCTTTATTTTTGACCCGTTTGACCATACGAATATACCCGGATTGGTACAAAAGACATCAGAAGTTTGGACAAATAAATGACCAAAACCACAAAGAATGAAAATTGTATGACTTTAATATTTAACCATGATACACATATGATAACATCAAATAGTCCTGAATATTAAGTGTCAATTTCCCCCGTTAATGCTCGTTATTTATATCATTTATATGGATTTACGCTTGTTTTTCATTGTTTTACACTTTCAGGTAAATTGCGAGCATTGGATCTAAAGAGACGCGGAAATGGAAACATTACTAAGGATTTATCACAGTATCCTTGTTTTGAAGAAGTTACGGCGTAACTCGTCTCTCACATTACGCCGTAACTATTGCGTGACCCTAATGTCTAACTCATCAAGAGGTTACGGCGTAACTCCTTCCTAAGATTACGACGTAACTCCATTAGGTCAAAAGAGGTTCCACGCCGCTAATACTTACACCGTATCTACTGCATCATTTACGACATAACTTGGTTTGTTGAAGACTACGGCGTAACCACTTACTAGGTTACGCCGTAACTAGCAGATCTAGTGCATTTACGGAGGTTACGGCGTAACTCATATTTTGGTTACGCCGTAACTTAGACCTGGCCTATAAATACCCCACGAATTCCAGCATTTCTATTCATTCCATTCCACACACAATACTCTGAGAACGTGGGAAAACGCTCTAGGGAGGTCTAGGGAAGCATACGGAGCTGTTTCCAAGAGAGAAGTCACACCATTACGATAAGCTTTAGCGTTTATTATTTCTTTTACTTTCAATTCATGTATTTCGTACCTTTGAATATTGAATTGATGTGCATGATTAATATGAGCGGCTAAGCACCCTTTGGTGCTAGCCTAGTTATGATTCCTTAATTGTTTTGTTTACGTTTACCTTTACTTCCGTACAATTATTTCTAAGTGTATGCATGTATAGTTCTTTGGTAGTCACCCCTGGTTCGGTAGTTTTGAATGGCGGTAGAGGCCAATTGCCTAGGAGATATGACCAACTGACCCTAGGTGAGCGGACTGAGACGGGAAAGGTAAGATATAACCAACTGACGACCCTTTCTACTTGTGCGATTTGACCAAATGATCACCTATCGTTTGGATGAACTTAAGAATTGAGGGGTGTAGTGTCTAAGTTCCTAATGGCCGGGCACTCACTATTTAGAATCTAGCATGTAGCGGTACTTAATGACTTGGCTTAGGGGACCAGGAACAACATGACTTATGACGGTGCTCCTGATTTCTCTTGTGGTGGCATCTTTGCTGATAGGTTAGGGCGAATTGACCAAATGTTGTCCTCTCGAATTTGACCCCACCTGAAGTAATTGGAAGTAGGTAGATGTAGACATAACTAGTTAGGAGGATTGACTAGGTTAGCACCACTATTCCTCTATTGATTTCCTTTCTACCATTTAATTGCTTTTATATTCTGCATTAGTAGTTTAATTAATTAAAACCATATCAAACCATTCTGTGACAATTAGACTTAGTAATTATCCGACACACATAGCTCTTGGGACGACCTCGGCTTTACCATTTACTACACTACACACGACCGGGTACACTGCCCCGTTAGTGCATTAGGGTAGACCATAGGTATAGCGAGACACTATAAATATTAAGACCTGGTCAGTAAAACATGCATCAAGTTTTTGGCGCCGCTGCCGAGGAGCTATATTAGGATTTATATTAAGTTTTTCATTTAAACTTTACTCACGATCATATTTCAAGTTTTCAGGTACCATGGAAGTGGTTAACATCAATGACCTCACTCTTGAGGAATACTTGGCGTTGACTAGAGCTGATCAAGGGCCGAGTCTCGTAAGACCGGCAATCGGAGCGGGTGTTCGTTTCGAGATTAAAGACCAATTTATGAGGGAGCTTCGCGCTAACCATTTTTCAGGAAACTGGGACGAAGACGCATATGAGCACGTTGAGAATGTCCTATACATCGCTAGCCTTTTCAACATTCCGGGCATGTCTCATGATGCTGTTATGCTCAGGGTCTTCCCTATGACTCTAACTGGAGCAGCAAGAAGATGGATCGAAAGATTGCCCACCGGGGCAGTTAATACTTGGGAGCTACTTAATAAACACTTTATCCAAAGATATTGCCCACCATCAAAGATTTCTAATCAACTCTTGGAGATCCACAATTTCAACCAAGAAGACGACGAAACTTTGTATCAAGCTTGGGACAGATACAATGATCTTCTTTATAAATGTCCTACCAATGATCTTAATAACCAGAAGAAGGTCAATATTTTCTACAAAGGAATAAATGTAACTACGAGACAGATCTTTGGATTATCAAGGACCTTTCCCAAATATGACTCCTACTACTGCAATTGAAGCCATTCAAAAAATGGCGGACCATTCTCAAAAATGGCACGACGGGGGAAGTAAAAGAAACCAAGGTGGAAGTTTCGACGGAATTGCTGCAATCGCTAGTAAAATTGAAAGCCTTAGTCGAGATATGCTGAAAGTCAGGGAAACCGTTCATGCCATTCAAGTAGGGTGTGAAAGATGTGGAGGAAGACATCTTACGAAAAATTGTCCTCATATGGGCGAAGAGGATATCGAGGAAGCTAAATATGGGGAGAATCGACCTTTTTACAGAGATATTCGATATTATATCAGTTATCGGGGAAATTACAATCGGAGATATTCTAAAAAGGAACATTTGATTCTTGGTTTGCCATTCCTTGAAACGTTAGCACGCTACGGAGGAGTCTATGGAGATATAGTGGAGTTCAAGTTAGATAAAACCTTGAGCCTTGAGCCTGACGAAATTGTTATAAAAGAACCACCAAAGATAGAACTAGATGACTCCGATAGATTTCCACCTTCGGATTTTAGACATTTGCAGGACTCCGAATCTAGTGACAATGAAGATGATGAGGAAGAAACCCCGTTTTCCGTACCCAGTTACGTTGTAAAAGGAAGAGTTCACTGTTGTGCTCCTTTGGTTGAGGGAACCAGGGTAATATTTCCCACATGTTCCCCTTTCCAAAAAGGATGTAATGGAGGGGGGGAGTATTTCATCCGGAGGTTAATATAGCTGCAAAAGTCTGGTGGTGCTGGGAAAATGAGGAGGACATCAAACAAAAGTGGTTACAACAACATAGTGTTTTTAGCGAATGGTTCTCCGATATTGACTGGACAATTCATTTTTGCGAGCCAGCCATGATGCACGACGATTACACCATAGCATGGCCTACATGCAACCCAAATCGCAAGATCTGCGATGGAGGAGAATACCCTGAACCTAAATGGCTCAAACGTAAGGAATGGGCATGTTTTGACGAAGATAAAAGGAGCAATGTAGGGTACAGAGGGATCTCATTTGAGAATTGGTTACGAGTAAAGTTTGGGTATGATAAAATTGATGAGGAGAAAAAGGACAGGTTTCGTTTCGAGTGGGCACAAGCTAATTTTCTGCGGAAAAGATGCGCCATGACTCGGTATGTTTCGCCACATGTTTGGGACCAGCCTTATTCGACGAAAGATATTGAGGAAGTTGGGGAAGCTCAAAGACCCCCCTAGGAGTCCCGCGGCTCTGAGTCTAACTTAAAGACTCGATAATAAAGAAAAGTGCTCTTTCGGGAGACAACCCAAATTATCTCTTTCTTTAGTTTTTATTTCCTTTCTGTTGGGTTTTGTGTTTTCTAACCGTTTTTGCAGGAGACAATGAAGTAATTACTGCTGCAGTTGCTGATCTGAACAGAGTTACGGCGTAACTCATCTTGATGATTACGCCGTAACCAACATTTTATCAGCAGAATTCTTGACGCATTACCAACTACGGCGTAATACCATCTCAGTGGTTACGCCGTAACCATTCGCGTCTCAGCTCATTCCAGGTTTTGCAAGTTACGGCGTAAATCTCTTATTGGAGTTACGACGTAACTCTCCTCTGCTTTAATTCTTTCATTTTAAAACACGGTAACCTTGTATTAGTTTTAAATGAACTTTGTGGGTGTGTTCCCTCTAAACCCTCACGAGACTTCACTCGTCCACTTGGGACACCAAGTGGTTTAAAAGGCTTGTTGCATTCGCTAAATGCAACCGTGATTCCTACGAAAGTGAGTTAGATTTATTTTTCATTTTATTTTTTCTTTTTATAATTATGCTTGTCGGTATTGTGATTTCAGGGATTGAAGTTTGCTCATGACGCTTTAACGAAGGCACGATCCTTTCTCGTGAGCCTTCTTCTTTTTTGGAGCAAATTTCAGGGAAGTTCTCGCTTTAATTCTACCTTTCTCTTCACCTTTATTTTAATGCCTAGTACAAAAGGGACTTTGTACAATTCAAGTGGGGGGACGGGAGTAGAATTATCTCGTGAACTTTATTTCGCCCACAGTTTTCTAGTTTATTTTGAAAAATTATGCCATTTTTTAAATTTTGACATGTTTTTCCGAACCTAACTAGATTAGACCTTAGCTGAGCACATACAACCCTTGATATTACTTGGTGAGATTAGCCTTATCCGTTTCCAATACTTTACCCCAAATCCACCAAATTATGAGTGTGCCGGTAGCTTGTAAACTTTAGAACTTGGCCTTTGCATCATTTTGAGACCGTAGACGAGGTATGTTGAGTTAGCTCGATGTATTTGGATTTTTCAGTTTTAGAAGGCAGTATTATAGGATTATCACCCAAACAGCCTACCATTGTGAGTCTATCGATTAGTCACCTCGAATTTTCGACCCCCATGTGAAACCATTTTTGTTGCACTCCCCTTTAGTGCAAGATACCCCTAGATACACCCTTCTGAGCCATTCCTTTCATTTTGTCACCCCAATATATTTTTTCGTTACACCCTTACACCTTAGCCTACCCTGTAGTCTTTATTTGTAATTGGGATGTCATCATTTGCCTAAGTTCAAGGTTCGAGTGGAAAGGTTTGGAAATCACGCTTTCATCGACAACAATTATGAAGATCATTGAAGACCCCCCGAATTCCCATTGTTCATCTCAAGTGGGGGGATGTTATGTTATCAGTTATGATTCAAAAAAAAATCGAAAAAAAAATTGTTGATTCAATTATGATTTTGTAAAGTGAAATGTTATAAGAACTATAGTATGAGCTTTACTGTTTAGTATCGAGGAGGCCACCTCTGTCACATTTGAAGATTGGAGTTGGAGTAATACCAACTGAAGAAGAAAAGGTAGTGTGCCCATCACGACGTCCTCTAATGACACATCTACCTTGCATTTCATGAACCGGTCTCTAGACTTCTAAACTTGAACTTTGGGCGGACGGTAAGTGGTGATGACTTAGTTATAGATATAGACTACCTGCTTGTTTTTTATTTTACACCAATTATATATCCCATGTCTTATCCTACCCTTTAGTCATGAAGCATGTCTAGGTGATGCAGCGAGCAATCTTTGGTGTCTTGGCCATGGATTTGGTCATGTATCATTGATTTTATCCACTTCGCCGTGACATGTTAGTAATGACATGTCACCCCTTAACCTTTGTCGTGTCTACCCATATTGCCTTCGAGAACTGTTTAGCCCTTAACTCTAGTGGTGGAGATTTGTGTAACCGCCAAGCTTATGATAGAATACATGCTATGACTGTGCGTTTGAGTGATCACCCCGAAATTGACACTTAGAATAGTTGAGAGATTTGAGTGTTTGTTCCCCTTTCGTGAGGTGTTCGGCTTTGTTTTATTCTAGCATAAGGAATTTGTAAACTCATATTTTCCAGGTTTTGGAAGAAATCTTTTTGGGAATCTATCTAATAAGGTATACTTGAGGGCAAGTAGAGTTCAAGTGGGGGATATTTGATAACATCAAATAGTCCTGAATATTAAGTGTCAATTTCCCCCGTTAATGCTCGTTATTTATATCATTTATATGGATTTACGCTTGTTTTCCATTGTTTTACACTTTCAGGTAAATTGCGAGCATTGGAGCTAAAGAGACGCGGAAATAGAAACATTACTAAGGATTTATCACAGTATGCTTATTTTGAAGAAGTTACGGCGTAACTCGTCTCTCACATTACGCCGTAACTATTGCGTGACCCTGAAGTCCAACTCATCAAGAGGTTACGGCGTAACTCCTTCCTAAGATTACGACGTAACTCCATTAGGTCAAAAGAGGTTCCACGCAGCTAATACTTACGCCGTAACTACTACATCATTTACGACGTAACTTGGTTTATTGAAGACTACGGCGTAACCACTTACTAGGTTACGCCGTAACTAGCAGATCTAGTGCATTTGCGGAGGTTACGGCGTAACTCATATTTTGGTTACGCCGTAACTCAGACCTGGCCTATAAATACCCCACGAATTCCAGCATTTCTATTCATTCCATTCCATACACAATACTCTGAGAACATGGGAAAAAGCTCTAGGGAGGTCTAGGGAAGCATACGGAGCTGTTTCCAAGGGAGCAGTCACACCATTACAATAAGCTTTAGCGTTTATTATTTCTTTTACTTTCAATTCATGTATTTCGTACCTTTGAATATTGAATTGATGTGCATGATTAATATGAGCGGCTAAGCACCCTTTGGTGCTAGCCTAGTTATGATTCCTTAATTGTTTTGTTTATGTTTACCTTTACTTCCGTACAATTATTTCTAAGTGTATGCATGCATAGTTCTTTGGTAGTCACCCCTGGTTCGGTAGTTTTGAATGGCGGTAGAGGCCAATTGCCTAGGAGATATGACCAACTGACCCTAGGTGAGCGGACTGAGACGGGAAGGGTAAGATATGACCAACTGACGACCCTTTCTACTTGTGCGATTTGACCAACTGATCACCTATCGTTTGGATGAACTTAAGAATTGGGGGTGTAGTGTCTAAGTTCCTAACGGTCGGGCACTCACTATTTAGAATCTAGCATGTAGCGGTACTTAATGACTTGGCTTAGGGGACCAGGAACAACAGGACTTATGACGGTGCGCCTGATTTCTCCTGTGGTGGCATCTTTACTGATAGGTTAGGGCGAATTGACCAAATGTTGTCCTCTCGAATTTGACCCCACCTGAAGTAATTGGAAGTAGGTAGACGTAGACATAACTAGTTAGGAGGATTGACTAGGTTAGCACCACTATTCCTCTATTGATTTCCTTTCTACCATTTAATTGCTTTTATATTCTGCATTAGTAGTTTAATTAATTAAAACCATATCAAACCATTCTGTGACAATTAGACTTAGTAATTATCCGACACACATAGCTCTTGGGACGACCTCGGCTTTACCATTTACTACACTACACACGACCGGGTACACTGCCCGTTAGTGCATTAGGGTAGACCATAGGTATAGCGAGACACTATAAATATTAAGACCTGGTCAGTAAAACCTGCATCAACATAACTTGTAAAAGAAATCTGTTAAACCCAAGAAATATTATGAAAGGTTAAAACTTTGTAAAACAGATTTACAAGAATCATTTTGACAAGATACAACATCACCAAAATCAACCATAACTAAAACCGACCTTGCTCTTGATACCCCTTGTAGGATCGTTTTTATGGGTGATATGGTGAATTGGGAGGTCTTGGTAGATGGAAGAACATCTTCATCATGTTAGAGAGAGAAAGTATAGAGAAAAGGGAGAGAACTATGTGTTTTATTATTATGAAAGGTGAAATTACACTAATAGTCTCACCCTCCCAGGAAAGTCTAGGAGGGTATTTATAGCTAAACACATACAACTATGACTATATGACATAACAAGCCCATGTGTTTTAGCTAACAAAGATAGAAAATTTAATCCCGTCAATGTCGTTCCATTTATGAGTTAGGAGCGATTCCAACAGTTGTAAGAGCCAAAAGTCCTAAGCTCCCTGAAGTGGCAAAACTTCAACATTTACATAGATGGTTCCTCTTTATTCATGCTCCTGCCAAGCACTTTTTTAAAGAAATTAACCATTAAGAAGTAAAGACTTCATCCTCCTTTTCAGCAGGTTCTGAGCACAACCTTGGGATATATGTAAAACATGTGCTCCAGTACACTGAATGTTCAACTTTTCACATTGAACTCAGCTCCCAAGTTTCCTCAGGAGGGAGTTGGGTGTCTTAGCATTCAATGACTAAGTTGGACTTAAACCCATCCCTTTAGCAGACTTTATAACCAAGTCTCTAGCCAAACCCTTCTTTCAAGTGATCAGCTAAATTTTGTTGAGATCTAACAAACTCTATAGATACCACCCCATTCATGATAAGCTCACGAATCATGTTATGTCTGACATCTAAGTGTCTAGACTTCCCATTGTACATCTGGCTATAAGCCTTTGCCAATGTAGTTGCACTATCACAATGGATAGAAATAGATGCTATAGGTTTAGGCCACAATGGAATCTCAAGAAGCAAGTTTTTCAACCATTCAACTTCTTTACCAGCAGCTGCTAAGGCCACAAATTCAGATTCCATTGTTGAATGGTGGTGCAAGTTTGCTTCTTGGATGCCCAAGAAATTGCACCTCCACCAAGTAGGAATACCCAACCACTGGTAGACAAATTGTATTCAGTGTTGCTGATCCAACTTGCATCAGTGTATCCTTCTAGTACTGAAGGATAACCAGTATATGAGAGACTATAATTTATAGTTCTCTTCAGATACTTCAGTACCCTCTGAACTGCTTGCTAGTGATGAGCACTAGGATTACTAGTATACCTGCTCAGTTTACCCACTGCAAAGGAAATATCAGGTCTTGTACAGGTCATGGCATACATTAGGCAGCCAATTACCCTAGAATACTTAAGTTGAGATACAACCTTGCCCTTATTAGGCATCAGCTTCTCACAAGTATCCATAGGTGTACTCACTGAAGTACAATCAAAGTAATTGAATTTCCTCAACACCTTCTTAATATAATGAGACTGAGAGATAGAAATTCTTTTACTTTCATGTTTAATCCTTATACCAAGGATAACATCAGCCTCCCCCATGTCCTTCATGGAGAACCTTGATAACAGAAATTCCTTTATCAGGTCAACCTGATTTTGGTCAGTACCAAAGATCAGCATGTCATCAACATATAGACAAATGATGACTCCTTTACCAGATTCATCAAATTTGCTATACACACATTTGTTAGCTTGGTTAAGAACATAACCACTAGACAAAACTACTTCATCAAATTTTTGATGTCATTGCTTAGGTGCCTGCTTTAGTCCATAAAGAGACTTAATCAGTTTACACACCTTGTTTTCATTGCCAGGCATGATGAAGCCTTGAGGTTGGTTCATATAAACCTCTCATCCAATTCACCATTTAAGAAAGCTGTTTTCACATCCGTTTGATGAATAATCAGATTGTGAATAGATGCCAAAGCAATCAGCAGTCTTATGGTACTGATACGAGCCACTGGGACATAAGTATCAAAATAGTTTATCCCTGACTTTTGTTTAAAGCCCTGAATGACTAGTCTAGCCATGGCCCAAGAAAATACTTCTTGTAAAGCGTCCCGTTAATCACTGCAAACCTCTATGACTTCCTCTTGATTTCTCTTGCTTTCTTTTATTCGGCTGGGAGTATTTCCTTTACCAGGTATTCATGTATTGGGGTTATCCATGTGTACCCCTATTCTTCCACTATTGCTAGTACTGCTACCTCTTATATTGACTTTTGGTTGAGCTCTTCCACCAGCACTTGCTTTTTCAGATGTGCGAATCTGGTAGACGCAATTTTACTTAGGGCGTCTGCCTTCTTGTTTTCGCTTCTAGGGACTTGTTTGATTGAGAACATTCGGAAATTGCTCAAGAGCGTCCTTACCTTTTCCAGGTATTGAATCATCCCCGACTCTTTGGCTATATATGTTCCATTGACCTGGTTAGCTACAAGCTTTGAGTCTACGTTTGCTTGCAAGTTCTTAACTCCCATTTGTTCTGTTATCCTTAACCCAGCGATTAGGGGCCTCATATTCAGCCTCATTGTTTGTTGCTCCAAAGCGGAACCATAAGGCATAAGTGAACTTCGTTCCCTGCGGGTCTGTCAGTATTAGTCCTGCTCCACAACCATCTATGCAAGATGAGTCATCCGTGGAAAGGATCCATGGTTGCGGGAGCTCCTCTTCTACTTCCATTGAGTCATCCTCTTCATCATCTTTTGGACGCTCTACTATGAAATCCGCCAGGATTTGTCCTTTAACCGATACTCTTGGCATGTATTGTATGTCATATTCTCCTAACTCAATGCTCCATTTCTGCAGTCTGCCCACGACCTCTGGTTTTGACAGTATTTGCTTTATTGGTTGATCCGTGATAACTACAATTGTATGTGTTTGGAAGTATCCTTTTAGGCATTTTGTAGCATGTACCAAAGATAATACTAGTTTTTCCATGGGTGTTTAGTTGATTTTCGGACATCGCAGGGCTCGGCTTACAAAGTATATCGGTGTTTGCTTGCCTTCCCTTTCTGTAATTAAGACTGTACTGACCGCTTGTTTTGCTGCCGCAAGATATATGATAACCCTCCTTTTCCTGGGGCGCCATGAGGGTCGGGAGGTCTGCTATCATCTTTTTCATTTGCTTAAAAGCTTCCTCCGCTTCTTTTGTCCACTGAAAATCACTCTTTTTTGTACACTTCTTGAGTGTTTTAAAGAAAGGTAGTGATTTCTCAGCGGATTTAGCCAGGAACCTATTTAAACTTGCCAGCTTTCAATTCAGTTTATGAATGTCCTTAAGGAATTTTGGAGGTGGGAGGTTTAATACCGCTTCTGCTTTATCTGGGCATACTTTGATTCCTTTAGTGTTCACGGTGTATCCGAGAAACATTCCTTCTTCCATTCCGAAGGTGTATTTCTTAGGATTCAGCTTCATATGTATTTCTCTTAAGGTTTTAAAGGTTTCCCCGATGTCCCTTAATATTTCTTCCTCCGAGCGGCTTTTGATTACCAGATCATCGACATACACTTCTAGATTTCTGCCGATTTGCTTGTGGAAAGCCTTATCTACCAATCGCTGGTATGTTGCTCCTGCATTCTTTAATCCGAACGGCATTTTGGTATAACATAATAGTCCCTAACTTGTAATTAATGTTGTTTTTTCCTCATATTCCTTTGCCATTTGTAGCTGGTGATAACCCTTATATGCGTCCAACAAGCATTTGAAGGGATATACGCAGAGTGATTCGACTTTCCAATCTATTTCTAGCAATGGGTAGCCATCCTTTGGGCATGCTTTGTTGAGGTCTTTCAAGTCTACGCACATCCTCCAACTTCCGTCATGCTTTGTTACCATCACAGGGTTGGCCAACCGGCTGTGGTAATGTACTTCTTTCATGATTTCTGCATTCACGAGATTTTCCACCTCATCTTGGATCGCCTTATTTCACTCTGGTGCCTGGCCTATTTTCTTTTGTCTTATTGGGGTGTATCCCTCATGTATATTTAAGTTTTGCTCTGCTATGTGCCTTGGAACTCTCGTCATATCTGTTGGAATCACTCCTAAACTAGAATTAAAGTGTTAGTAATTAATATGTAATAGTTAACTTAATTATGGCTTTTATGTTAGTTATCATGCCAAGGCTTATGTAGAAAGCCCATGAGCCTTGGCCCAAGCCCATAAGAAGGGAAGGATGCTAGTAGTGTTGCCCTAGCTCCTTGCCCTATAAATAATCCTTGTAAACCCTCACTTGAGGGTTGGTTGTTCAATTCACACATTACTTTACGCATAACTCTTCTCATATATCATACGTGTGTGTGTGTGTTTGTTCATCCGATCATCTTATCTTTCTTTCTTACATATTGAGGCTTGTGTTACAAACATGGTGACCTAACAGTGGTATCAATCACCAAATAGTTGGGTGAAAAGGCTTTGTTTTTGAAGTTTTTTGATTTACGCGTAACATACGGTTTACAAATTCTTTCACGCTTAAAAACTCATTTTTTACACTTTACAATCCAAGATTCTTGTACTTTCAAAGTTTTTAGGTGTTAAAATTTCAGTTTTTGGCAAAAAGTTTCAAACATTACGTGTATTTCATTGGTTTTTAGCTTGATTTTAAACGTGTATTCAGTTCTACGCGTAACGTGTCTACAAGTTTTGGATCATCAAGTTTCACACTTTTGTGTTATTTTGGTGATATTGAAGTTGTCTCATCACAAAAATCGAGTTTAGAAACACTTTTAGACGGAAATCATTGTTTTGGCAAAATCTACGCATAACAAAACCCTAGAGTTACGCTTAAGAAATCCGTGGCTTGATCTTCAGTTTTCTTGGTTTACCCAGTGTTTTCTTGCTTGGATAATCCTGAAAACACTTCGACTTTGGATATCTTTTACACTGAGATTAGTGTAAAGGATTTTTTGGGCAAAACCCTAATTTTACGCATAAGCTCAAACTTATGCGTAGAACTCTTTACGCCTAAGATTTTTCTTACGCCTAAGCCTTGTCTTACGCATAAGCTAATCCTATGCACAAGCGTAAAAGTTATGGACTCTTAGAGATAACATTATGTTGTGTTATTGCATTCAACACGGAGTGTTGTTTGGGGTCATCAACTCTCAAGGGAATATCAGGATTATACCCTAGAGATCTTTGGATCAACAGTTTGGTGTATCTGATATACGGGATCTTGGTGACAAGCTTTTTAAGGAAAGTCATCATGTCGTCCCATAACAGAGCTTCAACTTCTATGCCTTTCTTGTTGACCAAAGCCCAAAATATTTGTAGTTCCATGAGCTTGGGATGCTCATGACCACTATCACGTCCAGAAACAGATTTTGCAATCATAATGTAGAGGGTTCTCCATGGCTGGGGAATGTTCTTGAGATCAACAGATGAGTGCCGATGTCGACCATGAATTGGAGAACGACCTCTTCAGTTGGAGTGGCATTGAATTGAGTAGGTTCGATGACAGGAATGAGAAGCATGGCCCTCAAATCTGCTGGTGTGATGGTGACTTGTTTGTTGTTAAGCGTCACCGTCACAGCATTTTGACCTTTGATCTTTTGCATTGTATGCCAGAATTGGTGAATGTAGATCTCTGGTACAGTAGCAGAGTTAGTGAGCATGTTCTGATAGGGGTGAGTCTTCAGAATATCCGCAGCAATCTGGCATGAAGACTCAGAGCAAGAGAAGGTATCAAAATCAACTCTGAGGTTGTTCTTTCCGATCTTCATAGGGTAACCATGAGGGAAGATATCTTCAATAGTGAGAACATTTGGTGCATCCACATTTTGCATTTGAGCGTCCATGTCGTGATCTGAAAGATATTTAGCCAAAAGAACCAACATATCGAAAGACATTACGTTAGTCAACAGTTGATTTTATTGTCTATTTATTGAATGTGATATGTCAATGATTGTTACGAGTCCAATGTCACTTGTTAGTCCAATAGTCCACAGACGTCGTGATAAGTTTTGTGAGTAGATTAACTTTGAGTTTTAAAGTCCAAGTTTTCACTTATTTTTCGCAACTAATTAAACATTTAAGCTTATTAGTGATATTTTGGCTTCGTGGCGTTATGATTTATTTATTTACAAGTTTGCATGTGTAACAATTCACAATTTTGGTTAAAACTAGGCTTATGCGTAGGTTTTGAAAGCTTATGCGTAAACAGGAGTGGTTATACGCGTAAACATAAGCTTATGCGTAGGATCTTGACTTACGCGTAAGAAATATTACGCGTAGGAAAAGAGGGCCTTAGGCGTAAAGCTTACGCGTAAGCGTATATGGAACCTAACGCGTAAGGCTTACTCGTAAGAGTGAACCTTATGCGTAGAGGTTACTGTTTACGCATATCCTTCACAGGATACGCGTAGTCCCCATTGTAGAACCTTACGCGTAAAGGTTACGCGTAAGATTTCTCTTACGCATAACATTCTACGCGTAAGGTGATCCTTATGCGTAGATGTTCAAGTAACCTTGATTCTGAATTTTCAAGCGTAGAATTCCTGAAATAAGTTCATCATAACACCAATATTAACACATACGTTCAATCTCTATCAGTTCAAATCATGAAAACACAATTAATCAGTAACGCGTAGAGTCACTTAAGCATAAAACTTAAACCCTAACTTGTTCAAGAATTACGACTAAGAGATTTAGCCATAGGAAATGCACCAAAATTTTTCTGGGATGTCTAAGAAGCTTGGTGAGTTGTATTATGCAAGTTTTAACATCAAAACCTAAGAGGATCAAAAATACCCAAATGCTAAGAACATAAACCCTAATTTTCAATTTTAACATAATTGGTGTTTTTGGGTAAGTTCTAAGCCTGGATAAGATCAATTCAACATGTAAACAACATCACACAACTACCTTTTTAACAAGAAACCCTCACATTTGAAAACACCCATAATTACGCATAAACCCTAACTTTCAAAATCAATCAATTTGAGTTTCTGGGTGAGTATTGATGATAGAAATGGTATCAATGTGATTAGATGAACGTTTTGACACTACCATTTTAACCAAAAACACTCAAACTTGATTATGTATTCATACGCTTATGCGTAGAACACAAAATCACTCCTAGATAAAAATCTAGCCGTTGGTTTTCAAAACGATTCAAAACCTATGCTTAGATAATTACAAAGAACGTTTTATCACTTACAAATTGATGATCAAAAGTCCGGTTTTGAAGATTTGTTCTTAGCCGTAGGTTTTAGGGTGGTTGGATATTAAATGAGGATGAGTAAATGTGAAAAAGATAGTTAGGTGAGGTATTTTTGTTTAAAAGATACTTTGAGCTTTTGACACTTTTAGTCCCTCCGCCTTAACCATTTACATTCAATGTCCATAACTTCCATTTTGGTTACTAAACGAAAGATATTTTGGAAAGAACCTTGACGACACTCCCCCTTTACTTAATAAATAATGACATTTTATAAATTTGAGCCCGGGGAGTGACTGTAAACCAGAAAATGTTACCACCATTATCAAATACAAGGTTTTATGAAACCGAAAAATATTTGCTTTCTCCCCCTCAACACTTGACTATAAAATACTGAAATTTGAAAGATTAAAATGGTGTGGCATAGGTGTCACAGGTTTGCATTCTAAATTTGTTTAAAAGTTCAAGGGCATATTTGGACTGACTTAAGAAAATACCACGGGGTGATTGATGAACTTGCAGTCCTAGAAAGAACGTAAGTTCACCCATCATTGACATTTCAAAATGTTTTTTCATTAATTTTGAAAAAGCGTTTGAGTATTTTAAATGTGTTGACCCAAAAATGATGTCATCCACATAAATTTGAATGATTAAAATGTGTGCCCCGTGATATTGTATGAACAGTGTAGGGTCGACCGAACCTTTTACGAAATTATTGGCGATAAGAAAGGATGATAACTTATCATACTACGCCCGAGGGGCTTGTTTGAGACCGTAGAGAGCTTTCTTCAGTTTGTAGACGTGATTAGGGAACTCTGGATCAACGAATCCTTCTGGCTGGCTAACATAGACCGTTTCTTTCAGTTGTCCATTGAGAAAGGCAGTTTTGACATCCATTTGAAAGACCGCGATGTTCATGTGAGCTACAAACGCCAGAAAAATCCGAACAGCCTCAAGACGAGCAACTGGAGCGAATAATTCTTCAAAGTCAATACCCTCTTTCTGTCTATAACCCTTAGCCACCAGACGTGACTTATTTCTGATTACGGTTCCTTCAACATCTAATTTGTTTTCCCAAATCCATTTGAGACCAATGACGAAGACCCCTGTTGGTCTTTCAACCAATTCCCATACTTCAAGACGTTTAAACTGATTGAGTTCTTCTTGCATGGATTCAATCCAGTTGTCTTTTGTCATTGCTTCTTTAATGTTTTTAGGTTCAAATTGGCAGACAGTGAGTGCATAAATGCAATGTTCACCGTCTGTGTGAAGACGTTGTCTCGTTACGACTGGTTGATTCGGGTTACCAATAATGTTCTCAAGAGGATGGTCTTTCGTCCAACGATGTGTGGAACGTTGATTTTGATATACATTCTGCAGATTGGGAGGATTCAAATGGCTTGTAGATGATTCCGCAACATCTGGTGCAGCAGTTTCATTAGCAAACAGGTTGAAGAACGCATTTGGATCAAAATCTGCAGGTGGGGTTACTTCATTGTTCCGAACATCATTAGCTGGTTCAACATCGTTGGATGCAGTTTGTTCAACTGTTGTAGTAGAGTCAACTGGTTGTGCTTCTTCAACAATAGTTGTTTTAGCAGGTGTATCAGGTATTGGAATATGATCAGGTTGAGCAGCGGAAACATTGGATACACCTGGAGCACGTTCATCAATATCATCACTAAACAGAGGAGCAAACAACTTTTCCATTTGTTGAAGAGTGAGATGGGGGCTTGGATTAGCTGATGATGGGGTTTGAGGGAAGTTTAAACGGTTATGACCGGGTTCCAAGCTGTTATGCTCAGAAGCCATTTCTGTAAGCTCATCGAAATTTGCATGAATCGTTTCTATAACCTGCTTTGTACGACGATTCCAGATTCGGTAACCTTTAGAATTATCACAGTATCCAATAAAGACTCTAATGTCAGCTTTGGCTTTGAGCTTTCCAAAGTCATCACGATCATTATTCGGGTAACAAAGGGATCCAAATACATGAAAGTGTTTGAGATTCGGTTTTCGGTTGTGGATAAGCTCAAATGGTGTTTTGTTGTGGCGTTTAGTAATCATTGAGCGATTATGAGTGTAACATGCAGTTGATACGGCTTCAGCCCACAAGTAATCTGGAAGTTTAGCATTGATTAACATCGTTCTGGCAGCTTCCACTAACGTACGGTTTCGTCTCTCAACAACTCCGTTTTGTTCTGGGGTACGTGCAATTGATGTTTGATGCTCAATTCCCACTTTCTCATAATAGTCACGAAGAGTTTGATTCACAAATTCAGTTCCTTTATCTGTTCGAATTTGTCTGACGGTGTTCCGGAGCTGAACTTGAATTTTCGTGAGAAAGGTGATGATCATCTGTGGAGCTTGATCTTTACTTCGAAGAAAATAAACCCAAGTCCATCTGGAGTAGTCATCTACAATTACCAAGATGTAGCGTTTGCCATTAATCGTCTGCACGCGCATCGGACCACACAAATCCATGTGAAGAAGATGAAGCACATGCTGAGAGCTGTGTTCCACCTTTGAAGGAAAATGAGCACGAGTGCTTTTCCCTTGTTCACAAGCGGAGCAAAGATGATCTTTAGAATACCGGAATCTTGGGAGACCTTCAATAAGTTTGTATCGAGCAAGGTTGGTTATGGTTTAAAAGTTTAAATGTGAGAGACGTCGGTGCCATAGCCAAGATTTTGTTGATGTTGCCTTTGAAAGTAGACAAATGGGAGATGAAGCAATCATGTCTTGCATTGAGATTGTGTACAGACTTGAATTGCGAGTGCCAGACATAAGATCGTTTCCTTGTAGATCACGAATGAAACAAGTTTTCTCCCGAAAGGCGACTTCCAAATCTCCATCACATAATTGACTAACAGAAAAGAGATTGTGACCGAGACCTTCTGCATAATAAACCCTGATAATTTCGATGTTTCCATTGATGTAATCTCCATAGCCCATGATAGCTGCGAAGTGATCATTCCCGAATCTGACAGTGCCAATGAACTTTGCAACAAAGTTTGATAACAGTTTGAGATTGCTATCCGCTATCAACAATCCAAAGGATGATCTGTATCACCTGCATTACATACAGACGACACAGATAGAATAGAAGTAGATGTGGAACCCGAAGAGTTAGAGGGTTTCGGAGCAGTTATATTAGAAACACACATATAAATGATTTTAGGTATCCATTTAAATCCTAGTGTATTATGTATCCATTTCTGCCATCTCCAACTAGTCTTTGCTTTAGTCTTAGTGAATGCACTAGGTGGTACTACGTTCCTTGGAGGTGATAATGGAGCTACAGGGACATCAATGCGTTTCTTAGAATCTAAAGAGGGCGGTTTACCAAGCACAGACTTAGAAGCATTAGTGGGCCTAGAGGTATTCCGTTTCTTAGGATTCCGTAAACGAGACAAGATAGCTTTAGCAACACATTTATCATGACAATCAGAAAGCATACTTTTACGACATATAACACAAGAAGCTTCAGACTGAATATCAAAAGTACTTAAAGGTTCAGCATTCGTTACATCACTTTTTCCATTACATTTGTCAGACACAATATCTAAAGTGGGTGCAACTTAGGTCTTATTCAAAGTCCTAGGGTGTTCTTCTACTTCAGCATTCTTTATTGTTCTTTTCTTACGTTGCAACTTCCTATTCTTCCTTGTATTGCTCCTAGGCTGTGAAGTGCAGGCGTTGGGAAAAGAGGCAACTATTCCTGTTTCAGTAGAGGGAAGCACATTAGTTTCTTGTGGTTTGTCATTAGATGTTCTAGAGTCATTTGGAATCTGTTTGATTGCAGTAACTACTGTGTTACTATCCCTAACTTTCTTAAGTTTCACCACCTCTACTTAAAGATCATGGATAGTGTGTAACAAATTAAGATTTTCATTGCGAGTGAGTCCATCTCATCGTAAAACATCTTTGGTATAGGCAAAATGATCATCAAGATCTTTTGATGCTTTAGCACGAGTCTTTTTGAGTAAATCATATATGACAGTATGGTTCTTTTTAATTTTTGAAATTTCGTGTTCATATTTTAAGATTTGACACTTCAAAGACGCATTTTCATCATCCAGTTGCTCAGGTTTTAAATTAAAGGTTTTTGCTTGCAACTGAGTGATTTTGTTTTGCAAAGCGAGTTCACGATTGTGACAATCTTTTTGACACCATTGAAGACGACGTTTTGCATTTGAAAGCTCGTTTGTCACTCGTTCATTTTCAATTTTTAAAGACTTGATTTGTGACACAAAATCAGTATTCTCAACAATTTCAACAGAATCAACAAAATCAGCAGAGATATAATCAAATGCATATGAAAAAGAATGCAATAACACAACATTATGGATATCAGCACTGATAACATCTTCCAAGAGTCCTCATCTAAGTTATGCGTATAATCCTCATCCAGTGGATCCGGTAAGCATAGAATTGAACATGTGGCACCAGGTTGGCATGGCCCAGCGTTCCACTTTTGCTGTTGCTTGGAAAAATTTTAGGTGATCTTCCGGGTCTTCACTTCCGTCGTATGTCTTCACATTAGTGGGCGTTCGTGTTTTCTTGGGCATGTTGAAATAACGAATTCGCGGAGTAAACGAATCAGTCTCCTTACATACCCATGGCCTAGCTAAGTCATCGGCATCGATGTCCGACTTCTGCTTTTTAGATCCGGACCTCCAATATTCACCTCTGCTGTCTTCACTTTCGAAAAGTCGACCAGTCCTCCGTGAGTATGCCCGACTGTCTTCACATCTTTCAAAATAAGGCTCTGTTCTACGCGAATAGGAGCTATGATAACCGCTTTCTTCCTTTTTTTGAGAGCTGCGATGACTTGGTTTCTTGGGATCTCTGGAGTACACGAAGACACTTTTTTCCTTGTCTCCTTGCCTGTGAAACACATCCTTGCGCAGTCTTTTGAACACCTCATCTCTTTTATCATTTTTCTTTTTTGGTGACCTAGATCGACTATGCCTTGGCTCGGAGCCTTCCCGTGCGTTCCGACGCTTTCGAGATTCGATCTTTTTCCTCAAATCTCTTCTTCTGGTCGGCCTTCCTGATTCGGAGTGCTGCGACGCTTCACAGAAGTCTAGCCGATTTTTTAGTGCCTCTATAGCTTTGGCCCTTTCTTCTTGCTACCGAACTTTCTCTGTCACAATCGGCAGGATCTGGTCATAGTACTTCTTGATAGTTGCGTCGGACGCAGGCCCTTCAAGTTCCGCCAGAGTTGAGTTGTTTCCTCTTCCCGTCGTGTTTCGTCCCGCGGATACGGGAGTGGGAGTTAGTTCAGACCGAGTGCCTACGGTGAGCATTTTTCAAGAACGCAGTTGTGTATTGGGTGTCTGGGTCCCACGGATGGTACCAACTTGTTAGTACAAAAAGAGTGACGAGTTATAATGAGTGTTGGTGAGGCTTGTTGGACTGGGCTAACAAGCTGTTGGTGGGCTGATCTTGTACTAATCAAAGTAGTTTGATTGAATCCCTGCACAAGAAAGAGTAAACCGTTAGCCTTACCGTGGGCTGATCTTGTACTAATCAAAGTAGTTTGATTGAATCCCTGCACAAGAAAGAGTAAACCGTTAGCCTTACCGTGGGGACGGACCTCACAATTAGACTCCGGCGTGAGAGTAAGTACACATTCTTGTCAGAGAAATGAGAGTATGTCGGAGGTTTGGTCCGCTAAGTATCCTGCATGCGTCTTTGAGTTTGGACTATAGCCAATTTCGTTATTGGGTTTACTGTTAGTCCAGTATTCGTAGTTGTTCTCATTATTGGGCCTGAGCCCAATATGTGTATAGCACGAATTAGGCTCGGTAGGCCTGCTATACATGCTATACGTCATCAGATATAAAGATAATATGCCTTAACATTCAAAGTAAAATAAAGATTTTAAAACAAATTATGTTAAACACTTAAAGACTGATAAGAGAATTACACTAAACTCGTCTAACCCGTAAAATTTAACTAAATTTAGACTACAATAAATTTTAAACATATATTTTTAACACTAGCTTCATAGCCCACCCGAATGGGCGGGCTAGCGGGCTAGCTTCATAAAAATACTTGGCGAAAAATATCGTAGTCACAAAAATTGAAAGAAAAATGTTCATGTAATATATGTAAAAGTAACGATGAAAAGTGTGAGAACAAATAAAGTACATGGTCCTTATTCATATACAAAATAAAACTTTTTTGTACAAAACGTTGGATGTGGAGTTTGTGTATTCGCCGTCTGTCTCAACAAAGAACCTTTAAAACTTTTCTCGTCTTGACTCTTGAAACAACCACTTAAAATGTGGAATTACCGGCGTTTCTAGAAACAACCTACAATGTAAAACTTAAATAAGAATAATCACAATACGTGTAATATTTTATGATCGGATTAAAGGCACTTTGAGGAACTTTTGACACATTTGATTAATGACAATACATGCTAATACAAAAACAACTTAAGATTAGATTAGATTTAACCTAGATAAGTTTTTATGATAAGGCACTGAGAGAATGAGACTACTCGTTGTTTTGGGTACTTACATTCATTCAATAAAGCAATAGATCAAGAAGAATAAAAACATGTTATCCAAACTGGAAATATTAGGTTCTCAAGAAGTTCAGAATGCTAATAGTTCATGGGAATTTTAGCTAGAAGTGAAAAAAGGCCAGATTGGTAGATGGGTCAAAACATGTAAATTTTGTAACACGGGTTTGGTTGGCCATTTATAACCAAGAACCCATTATATATATTGTTTCATGTTCATAGCAACACAATTGGGCTAAGGTATAATATAAGGTTTCGTGAGCATGTTATAAGGAAAGTGATAACGAAATAACCACATACCAACTGATTTACTATGCATAAGAACACACATTCACTAAGTTTTGGCACCATCGGCCCTACATTTGACTTAGGTCTCATAAACTCCAATAATACCTTCTTTAATTGGCATTGTAATCATAAATAACCACATTCTTGCTAATGATTTAGTGGTTCAATTCACTAACATGTTTATCTCATACTGAGAGTCTAAAACGTGAAATTACAATATTGAATTCCTATAGAAGACTAAAAAACAAAAAGACATGAAACTTCGAAAAGTTTATACTAATCAATATATGCAATATAAATTTATACTCTAATTGATGTTACATACATTGTTGGTTATATGAAATTAGTGTACCTTTCGACTTTCTTATACATAGGTTTGTTATACGAAACTGACTTTGACGAGTAGAGCTACAAACGGATGCTGTAAACTGAATTTACCAAAAGAGTTGGATATATATTTAAATATAAGGTCTATATTAAAATAACAATAAAAGGCCTGGTAACGCGTTTGTATTACCCTAAAACAATTGAGTTTGATGATTTCGACTAAAAACGAATGATTGTCTAATAACAATTTTCCATAAGCATCTTACTATTTAAGTCATAACAGTGAGACTTACACTCGAATAAGGTAGTTGTAGTTTACATCGACTTTCTTGCATGTGAAATAAAGCACCATTTACTCCAACCATGGGAGCATTATATTCCAACCTTGACCTGCACCAAAATTGAAAGACATCATTTAACTGTATTATTGTCATTTATATTGGGTGAGACTTACGCTCAAATGACTATCAAACCAATAAAACACTGCAAATTCTAAATTGAAGTGTTCATGTATGCATGATCTTCAATACTAAGTATATGGCACTACTACTGTACTACAAATGATCTATAGACCCCTTACAAAACACAACCTAGTTACCAAGATTTCAAATACGATCATATATTTTTCATGCTTGAAATTCAAAAATAAGTTCTCGCTGCGAGTTTTGTCCTATAACAATCATGCAGGTTTTTATTTATAAACAAATAGTTCGCTGGTCATCTACCTTTCTTAGTCAAGAAATAATTTACATCTTGAACATGCATAAATCCAAAAAATACATATAAGTAAAAACCTAAGAATTCAAGCCCTCAACATACATGAAGAAGCATTCAAATCTCTTGAAGCCGTTGCGAACTCGAAAAGAAATGGATAATTTTACACATTAAGTCATCAAGTAAATCGATTTACCAAATATCCCACATAAATCACAAAAACTTTAATTTCAGAATGTCCACATATTGTGGCTGAAAAAGACTTTTCTGAGAAACATGTGCACTTCAGAAAAGATTGGCAAGGGTGCATTTAAGTTATAAGATAAGAATACTATAGTTGACGTTGTTTCAAGTAAAAAAACATGTGTGCAGACCTCAAGTCAACAACAACTGAGTCCTCCATTTCTCTTGCAAAACTAAGCATCATTTCTACTTGATTAAAACATTGTTTTCTTTACTAACGAACATGTGGGGTGAAACAATAGCTATCTGAATACAATAAAAGTTTGTAAAAGAAACTGAACCACAAATGGTTGGTCAAACTACCTATCTTTCTAATGGTCGTATAATTGTGGATAAAACCCAAAGTTAACAGGAATACGATCTAAAAGGCATAAAGTTAACTTTCCTATGCTCACACGTGGGTCTAAACCATTAGTGTGTGCTACATGGCTCTTACCGACCGTAGTTGAATATAAAGACACTATCTTGCATTGAAATTTCCCTCAACAATCCCAAATTCAATAGTATGGGCTTTTTAACGAACCTACAAAATAAATTACAAAAAAATGTGTTATCACAGCATGGTTTTGAGTAAGGTCACTACACATTCCTCAAACATGTTAATATTTTCAACCAAGAGCTAAACTTTAAGGAATAGACTAATACCAGATGTTCGAGGTGTTCTGAAAACATAAGCAACATATGCTCTTTCATGAGTTTGAGGAATGTCAGACTGGTTGAACTAATAGCAAATTGAGGCTCGACTTCAAGCTCTTTACTCTTGGTCAATATAATGCATCTCAGTAGAGTAGAGAAGTATCATCACTTCACGAAGTTGATCATGATAACTTGTGTTTAGCTCAACTGAATAAAATGCTAGATGCTTACATTTCTTTTCTTTAATTAGTATTTGACACTGCAGCAATTCAAAAGGATGCAAATTCATAAGTTGCTACACACAAAGGATAAGTAAGAAAAACATATTAATACGGATATCGTTCCAGAAAGGTTCCAAGTAAACAATTTTGATGCCATGTGATGGGCCAAGATAAATGTTAGATGCTTACATGCCCACATATTATAATATGTTTTGCGAACAATCATGCTTGCCATGTATTATGTTTATCTATTGTTTAAAATAGCATCCACACAATTGAATTACTTTTTAGGCGTTAATTCAACAATATTTCCTGAAAATAACATAATATAATGTAATGGAAAATGCTTGACTGAACATAACGTATGGTTATAAACTTGTTAATGAAGAATTGTATGCTTAACTGATTTGGTATTATGGAAAAACTTATAGCATTACTGCCATTGGACCTGTGTTTATAGTTCTGCACATGCCAACCAAATTATGTTACACCAAAGTGAAAAAAGGAACCATATTCACTAAGCTTAGCAACAAAAGTATACCTTAGCAACAATGTACTATTAAATCCATCAGCATCAGCAACAGGTATCTTTTGAACAGTTGCATCTCTAAATCAATACTTCTGATCTACCTACAATTCGTCACATAACACCATGTAGATTCTTACTACGCTAATCAAACATTCATAAATAGATGAATTGAAATTTGAAATTCACCAACCTATCACCATAAACCTTAACAAGATTTTAAGAAGTTATGCACTCATATTCCAGTATAACATGCTCTTTCAGAACTGATACACAAGATCCAACAACCAAAGACCTTGATAAAATTGCCCTAATTATTAATCAATCAAACTTGTCAGTAATTTAGCTTCAAATGAAACAACAACCAATTAAAACCTTATAATCATGCTTAATAGTCATGTGTACTTGATGATAGATCAACCTCGACTATATTTCCTAATTATTTTTCTTATGCCGAGAATATTATCTACTACAGTAACAAATATAATGAAGAGTTGACATAGACTAAACATGTCAAACCTGGCTCCAATGCTTATTCAAATATTCAATAAACATGTCATGATATAAAAAATTGTAAAAATCATTAGCATGCATGTGTCATTGTGTTTCTAATCGTGACACAGAACCAGGAAACACATAAACATAAACCGAATTTGTCCATTAATTTTTTACAATATAAAACCCTAGCAGCGCCTGTGATTTGGATTGAAGATGATGAGATTGTTTTGTAGCGTATGATTGTTTGTTTTTTTTGGGATTAAAAATGGCTTTTGATTTGGTGTTATTGATTGAGAAAGAAATGCCATATTTTTAGGGGAGGGAGTGTGTCGATAGGTGAGTTATTTTAGGGGTGGTGTTGGACCGAATCTCAAATTAGTTCATATCAATTGGGGAAGCTGATAAGGATTTAAAAGGTACCTTTTTGAGGGGTCATTTAAGCCTTTAATTGATCACTTTTGTATCCGTTATTACTTAATTTCGTTCCTTTTCACTTTTTAGGTCTCTTGAAGGCAAATTGCTGGAATGACACTTATTCGGACGAAAAGGCGCGAATATATGAAGAAAATGGCCAAAGTCAAGAATCGAGACACTCAAGCTGCTGGAACTGAAGGGGACGGCGTCAGCGTTTAACTGCGACGCCGTCGGAACATGTTTTGTGACGACTCAGTAGCCAAATTGCTTATTTACAAGTGACGGCATCAGGTTTTAAAAGAGTAGGGCATCGCAGCTCAGACGGCCTAGATTTGATCCAGACGGCGTCAGAGACTGAAGGCGACAGCGTCACAGGCATAAGGTGACGCCGTCACAATGATAACGTGGCCAAGACGAAAACCTAATGACGGCGACCCGACGACGTCACAATTAAAGAGTGACGCCGTCGCAGTTTGTAACACTATATATAGAATCCAAATTTTTCAGTTTTAGGGAGGTAGTTTTGTGGAGTAAAAACCTAAACCGAACCAAGGCTGTCTTGTATAGTATTTTAGGGTTCCATACCCTATTTTACATCAAGATAAATGTTTTACTTCATTGATTCAATTATGTCTTTAATTGATTGTGTGTATGCTTGCATGTTCTCCATGTCCGGCTAATTTACTTGTGTGTTTGCTTAGGTAATATGAAACCTAGGTATTGAATATTGATTGGTTGTCTCTTATCTTAATTGTGATTGACCTAGTATTGTGATAGGTCATTCGTTGTGTTATTAATGCTTGATTAATCTTTGTTGAACCTTAGCATATAGTTACTAGTGGAATTGTAGGCTAAACATCCAAAGAATACCTTAGTGTTAAGTTTATGAATCCTAGAGATTTCGTAGTCATTAACCTTTGGTAGCTTCAAAGAGTTAGGGATAAACGCATACCCTACGACCTTAAAAACACAACGCGTTAAGAATAAGGACGTGACAATTCAACCATCAATAGGAGGTAACTAGGGAGTAATAAAATCTAAGTAAACACATTTTTAATCATCATATGAGCACACAACAATAGACATAGACTACCCTTAGCTTAGTTAATTAGAATAGATAATAGTAGAGTAATCGGTAGAAATACCACCCCCCCAAATCCAATACCCCGAGATTCGTACCTTTCAATTTCCTAAACAATATAAAAAAAGATAAAAAATAATCTTCCTCAACCCCAACCTTAGCGTAGTAACTTCTCCCTAGAATTCCTATTCCCATAGAGAACGATATCAATACCCGTTGCTTACCCTAATACTACACTACAACGATTAGGTTCACTGCCTAGGGTGTTGAAAAACTTGCTCGACGAAAAGGAAGTTCCTTTGACCCCGAACGCGCTGCGTAAGCGTATCAGAAGCTGGTAATGTTTTTTTTTCCGGGTATATCAATTTTGGAATGCAATTTGTGTAACAACTTCTGGATTGCTACATTGGTTGAGGCGTTCATGTGTGGACGTCAAGACCGGTGTTCGAACCTTGCAACTTACAAATTTTTTACTTATTTAAACGGAAATTGTGCCTAGTCACCATTTCCACCTCATCGTAGTATGCGCCATGTCAATATTAAAAAGGCTAGTAAGCATTAATGACGTGACATATGTATCTCATCTATAATCTATAACTATCTATAATGCATTTAGGACATTATAAATAAAAGTCTTAATTTTTTAAGCTTACACATGTTACTATATTTAGTAATTCATACAATTAAATACTACACTACACTAATTACATTATAATGTACATTAATGACACATTAACTTTTAGTATTAAAATAAATGTTACAAACCTGCAATAATACAAATTTAAAGTTCTAAAATTTATCATATATATTCAATTTTCACTAAGTTCAAATGACTATAATTATGAAAATCTATATTTGTATTAATATATTTTATGGAAATTTAGACACACATTTGTTTTTTAGAACTATCAAACCGATAAACCGTCATATACCGACTATCATTACATACCGCTAAAGGATAAAAGTACGACAAAAACTGCATATTTGATATCTCGGTGCTTTGAGCGGATATCATGCTAGTTACACTAATGCCACCACTTTTTACAACCATTGATCTGAAAATAAAAGCCTAGATTGGTTCTCGCAGTTCTCGCTTTTTTTTTTCTTCTGAAAATAATCTTATACTATATTTATACTACTTTATAAAGTGTTTAGGACTTTCTAATTTCTAAATAAAGAAGTCTTAAAAATTTTAAGACAAAAAACATTTCTTTAAAAGAAAATTAATAAGCCATTAGTTAATATTAATTACCATAGCTTCCATAACAATTTTCATAAATAAAAAGTAACATTCATTTATACACTTTGTAACAGCTTTCAAATATTTATACAGTCCATTAATACAGTCAAATATTTATACATTCCATCGAAATAAAGTGTCTCTTCTTCTTTCGAGCACTGATAAAAAACACACAAAAAATTAGATAAATCTACTTTTATCTTGGTGTACGGTTACCTACATTAGAAATAAATAAGCTTTGCTTCTTGGATTATAGCAATAAAATGACCGTTTTTATTTGAATGAAATAGTTTGCATTGTTATTGCTTACAGATATTTTAATTAAAAGTTGTCATTTATTCTTAAAATTACTGTTAAAAAATACGTATAAATGAAAAATATTTGCCCGCCATAAAAGCATGCACCGGGTACCCGTCGCCGCATTGCGCGAGTACCCTTCTAGTATATATGTACATAGATTTATTTTCTTAAAAAAACAAATTTATCAAATACAAAAACGAGAAACTAATAAGAAGAATTCTGATTTAAGTTGGGCCATATTTAGGAACTATTATTACTCCGGGTTCGGGTATTTAAAAACCCGGTTCGATGATCTTAAGGAATGAGTTACATAAATTGTTGTTCAAGAAAAGTAATACTCCCTAGTATTTAATCTTAAGGAAGGATTGTGTTGGATTCACATTCACATTCACAAAGGTATCAATGATTTTAATAAACTTTTGTTTTTCGATCTTAATCGTACTAGTATATTTGTTTTATATGTGTTGAAACTGATTAATTATCGACTTATATTACAAAACTTTACCCCTAACTGATTATTGAGGTTGCCAGTGCTGATGCTAGGATTATTGAGCCTGTTGTAGTCTCGTAAAGTTTCGAAATTTTTACGAATATTCGAAAATTATATAAGTCTAATTTAAGTTGTACTTATAACAACTCACAATTTTTATAGATAGATAATGAGTGGTTTTATCGGCGTGAATTGGAAAGTATCTAACTTTACTTAGAACAAGTGCCAACTGCTGTATTTCGAAAATTAAGCCTTTTTATCCAATAAAACATGGAAAGCAGTAGAAAGCGTAAAGAGTTGAGCCTGGTTTGATAATTTGTTTAGGTTTAAGAATTAGAGTAATTGTTTAGTTATTAGTCGGTTAAATTCGATTAGCTGAGTTGTACCTAAGAGGAATGAGAAGTAATAAGGAGCGTTTTTTTATTTTTATCGTATCGTAAATACAATATTTTTTGCATGTTGGCCGTTTATATAAACCTGCGTTTCAGCTTGATACTGACTAACGCAATTATTCAGTCAAGATGGTCACTTAACTAACTAGCTTTGCTTTATGCTGTTACTTGGGTACATTGGCCATTCATATATTCTTTACTCATATGATCAGCACCTTGCAAGTTTTAACTTTGCTATGTTATTTCTAAACAAAAAAATTTGTTTCCATAATGCTGCTATGTTTGTCTTCCGTTTTTTAATATTTGTCTTGAGCTGATGGCGCATGGAGAAAGCTTATATATATCAAATGAGTGACTAAACACAGTAATTACTAGATTAGACTAACAAGTTTATATGGCTTAGTTTTTGCATGTTGATTAAACTTCTACCAAGTTTCTGTCTAATATAGCTGCTACCTGTTTGTTTTGCTTTATCATCTGTTACTTCTGAAAGACATCTATTCTTGATTTTGGATGTCAAATATAGTAGTTTGACCAATTTGTTGCTAGTTGATCATCAGTAAGTAATTTTACACGTAAAACATGTTAGAATCTGCTGTCTAAGCTTATACAATTCAAACCACTGAAAGTGTGCGTTTGATTCCAAAATATAAGTATATTACTTATATAGTTATATATGTTATTTATATGAATTGGAGCATATGATCTAGATAGCATGTAATGAGAGCACAATTGCACTGGTGTCTTGATTAACTAATGTAGCCTATGGACTAAAACTAAAACTTGTACGATGAAATCATTCTTTCAGGTTATAATCATGAAACTTGACACATAAAACTCCCCATATATTGTTCATTTTCTTTTCAAATAGAGTCGTCCTAACTACTGCCTACTCATGAACATTGTAATAAAATCATAGTGTGCTATCACGTCACTTTCTTTAAAACAATAACTATCATTAGTAAGCTGTTCAAATGGAAAAAAATCTATCGAATATAACAAAAAAAATAACCCTGATGGAGAAAGAAGTTTGACACTTTGACCTAAGCCATACCAAGGCCTCCTAAATATCATGTTCTTCAAATTGACAACCCAAATGACGCCACTTTTTGATTTACATATTCTGGCCCAAGAGTAGTCTGGCCTACCCAACCCAATCCATTAATATGTATTCTCTGCCGAGAGCAATCTCAGGAATTCTATTGCCTCATAAAACTTGCTTTCTGATCATGCCATCAAACTTTAGTTACCTTACAACATTGCTTTACTACGAACATCGCCTAAAACCGATCCACTAAATCACCGTCTTTCAAAGGTTTCTTCTCGATTTAAGTTTTCAATCACCTTTATTTTAATCTCAATTACACATTAATTATATAACATTGCTCGCTGCTCGGTTGAGGTGGTCGTTTTAGGACTTTTCACCAATTTTTATTTATTATTAATTGTTGAATATCACTTCATGATTATAATTAGATGTTAATTATATATGGTTACGTTTTTACGCTGTATGCAAAATCAGTTTTTATCTGTAAGTTGAATTGCGTTTTGTAGCTTGTTGGGACATTTGAGTTTACGGCTTCTCGATTGCGTTTAATTGAACGTGAAGATTATCAGATTGAAAATTTTGTGTTAGTTATTCTTATCTAGCGGTTACAATGTGAGAATTTAGCTGGTAATTTGTTGTACTGGTATTGTGGGTGATGATGTAATTTTCAACTTTGTTTTTTTAGTTTGCTCAACCATGCCGACCTTATTTTTAGTTGCTCTGGTTTGAATCATTTGTTTACGCTTAGCTAGTGTCTTTTGGTGGTTATTTAGAATCAGTATGCTTGAGCAGTTGAGCTATCACAAGTTGTGCATGAAATCTTACCCTTTGTATTCCCAGTGAATCATTTGTAGCAATATTAGTTAGGAATGTTATACAAATGCTGTAGTAATTAGGTTTTGTGAGTAAAGGGTATATAAGGTTTGATGCATTAAAAGTTCCCTTTAGGAGACTTTTAGTCAAGCTGTTTCCGGTTAAACTATTTATTTGTTTTGTCCTGTTAGAGATAAAACATAACCATAATCGACCTGTTGTGTAAATGGGTCGATATTCTCAAGTCTATTCATTATTTGCATGCTAATAAGTTCCCGCTTGTAATTCTTTTACATTGTTTCTGCTTTTCAATTGCTAAAGTGATTTCAAGTTTGAGACATTCTCTTTTTGTGGATTACTGTTTTGTAGATGTCTAGAAGATATGACAGCCGTACAACAATCATGTCCCCAGAAGGTCGCGCCTCTACCAGGTCGTGTATGCTATGGAAGCCATTGGAAATGCAGGATCTGCCATTGGAATCCTATCAAAAGATGGAGTCGTCTTGGTTGGTGAGAAGAAAGTAACTTCAAAGCTCCTCCAAACCTTAACCTCAACAAGTGTTGTAAAAAGCGGTCTAGGCGACCGCCAGGCGCTTAAATGGTGCATACACCCACCATTTTAGGCAAATCGCCAATCTTGGCGGAAAAGTCAAAGCGGGTCAAACATCCGCCTGCCGAGCTAGACGGGCTAAGTGGCCAAGGCGGTCAACAAAGTCACCGTATCGTCAACATTTTTAAATTTTTAAAGGCATTTTAAATAAATTAGGGTTTTCTTTTAATATACCCAACCCATATTTAATTTATCATAACATCTCAACACAAAAGAAAAACCAAGGATTGTAAACACAAAGTCGTGGGATTTTCATATGAAATTTAACCCGATTCTCACCGATTTGAATAATATGGACAAGATGAGAATCCAAGCATCAATTTAATACTTATGTTTGAAGTATTTGAAGTAATATTTTAACGTTTGAAGTTTTAAGTACTTGAATTGTTATGTTTACGAGGCTTTATTCAACCCGCACGCATTTAACCGATCTTGTGTCTAATATTTCATAGCTAAATAATGGGTATTATATAGGTTCCTACTATTTAAGATAGTTACTTAACTTTAAAAGAGTATATGTGAAAATGTTTTTTTTGGAAGATGTTATATTTAAATGAGGCTTTTCATATGTAATATTTTAATATTAGTAAGTTACATAAATTTTTTTTTTCTTATTTATTTGGTACTTTTGTCATAGTGAGTTTTAAAACCATTTGTTTTTTGATATATTTTGTTTTGAATGGCAAATTTCGAGTTGTTTGAGAATTTAATGAAACTATGCTATATTTATTACCATTAATCAATTCAAAACTCAACTATAGATAAAAATTGAAGTTATTAAGACTTAACATTTAAGTATAGGACTCAATCTTTTAATATGTAATAAGATATTGACCGAAATGTTACTTGAACATACTATCATATTAACTAGCCCCAAACTCCCACACAATCCCCATTGGGGATCTTATCTGCCTCCATTGCGGCGTAGATGCCTAAACCCGCTTGATCCTTGTTATGATCTTATCGTTCGGCTTTTCCCCACTACAAGGAGTCGACCTACATTACCGATTCGCGATTTTTGCAGCCTTAGTTGTAGTTGTAATCATAATATGTAAAATGATGTAACTTTGTAAATCATAGCTTCCAAATGCTCAACACTTTTAAATACTATCTCATAAAGAGTTGCAAAAGAAAACATTTAAAAAAAAAAGATAAAACTACTTAGTACTTGCCAAACGAGCATTATTATCACAACCCTCAAAACTCGCTATTTTTAAATGTTCCAAAACACTTTGCGCAAAAGACACTCATATTCATTGCCTTATCATTTTTCAAGTCAAATGTTGCATTAAACTAAAAATGGCATAGAGATAGTATGCCTAGATAGGGCTAAGCATGGAAGGTTCAAATCCTTCGGTTCGGTTTTCGCTTTGGTTTTTATTTGCGGTTTCGGTCGGTTCGTCCCACTCCAAAACCCAGACAAAACATGCACAAACACACGAAACCGAACCAACCGACGGACTTCGATACAAAACCGAACCGAACCAACCATATTCGGTTCGGTTTCGGTGGTCGGTTCGGTTTCGGTTTAGGTTGCTTATGATTTTCGGTTTTCGATTTTGTTGGTTCGGGTCGGTTTTGGACCGATATTAACTTAGCTGCATGAATGGGGACCGAACTCCAGCAGCCAAGAGTCCAAGACCATGGTTCATGATGTAATCTCTGAGTTTTTGATCTTCGCCGGGTGACCATAAGCCCCTCTTGTGCTTTAGTTTGGGCTTTTCTGATTGACTAAATCATTGAAAAGGAAACTGATATACCAACCTTATGACTTTATAAGTTTACTATAAAATAAAGGAAAAAATCCTTAAAAATGTAGTATTTATTAAATAATGAAGTTGGCATACCTGCTAAAAAAAATTTAGTGTGCGAATTACAAGTGTGAAATCTATGTAGACGAATAAGTAAATACGCGGTTAATTATTCGTTTAAGAGAACTTTGACTGTCAACATAACACAACTACTAAAACTTCAAAGATACTTGCAATATACAGTAAAACCTCTATAAATTAATAGTGTTGGGACCGGAATATTTTATTAATTTAACGAGATATTATTATATCGATAAATTAATAATTTATTAATTTAAAGAGGTTCTACGTATGACTTTAAATTTTTAAGTCTAATATACCAGCTAGTTGTTACAATTTATACTCATTAGAGACGAAAAATAAATTTGAAAAATTAGTTTCAATTAACATTTTATAAATACACATTCATACGCTATGAAAATAAAATTAACACTTTTTGTTGCAATACGAAAAGACAACGCACAAACTCTTTAGTGCAATAAGGAGATTTTACGATAAACTCAATATAGATTTGAAGTTCAACAAAAAATAAGTGACTATGGATTCAATTTTACTAAACAATATTAGGATTAGAAGTGTATCTCTCTCTCACACACACACACACATATATACATATATATGGAATTTTTACTGATTATTAAATTATTGTTTCATTGAGACTAATATATACACATTGGGGTTTCAAAAAAATTATTATCTTATTATTTTATTGATTGGAGTCCAAATTTGTACTGGTCCCAAGTCGGGACTGGACAAATTATTAATTTTATCGAGGTTATTAATTTATCGAGTATTAATTTATAGAGGTTTTACCGTATGTGTTAGTTCAACTAAAGTTCCTTTTCTTGATGATGCAAAAGTATATAGGTGACTATTATGGGAGTGAAGATATATTTCCACTAATCAATTGCACACTCAAAAATATAATGTTTTGACATTTATACCCTTGTAAAAATGAACATAAGTAAAAGTGATATAAGAGTATATATGTCAAGACATCATACTTTTGAGTGTACAAATCAATTAGTGGAGTGAACAAATCACCTCCCATGACATAAACATGGATACTTTCTTTTACTGAAAACGGGTAAAAAATTGCATTAGTTATTATGTTCTGTCCTGTGCTTAATTATGAATAAGATCAAGGTAAAAGTTATTAGTCAACTAGTGACATATTACGCTGGTTACTTTTTTAACCATCATGTTCATGCTTCTGAAACTGGTGCAGCCTGTCCAATTGGAAACTTAGAAATGAATAGATTGAATGGAGTAGAAGGTGCATTTGCGACTGGTTCTTATCTTACGTTATATATAATGCCCGGGCGGACTACCTATCCTAAAAACAAATGAAGACTTGGACATAAGCATACAAGTGTGAAAATTTATATATTTGGGTATATCAAACATAACTAGGGATGGCAAAAGCACTCGAAACCGGTTGGGTCGGGTTCGGGTGCGGGTTTGACGGGTTTGGATGCGGGTTTGGGTAATGATAATTTGCCGCAAGCTCGACGGGTTCTCATAATTCGGACCATTACCCGTGACTGCATCTACTATATCCGCTACCCGAATCTATACCCGCTTTATTATATTATAATTAACTAGAATTTCCTCCATTATATATTTTTATATAAGTAACTCTATTAGGCTAGTCCTACCGCGACTGGTCATCTTGGCTCACGCCGCCTTTCTCTCTCTAATGACCGACATGACTGGATGCCCCAAATTTAACCCAAGGTTTTTTAAATATCAAATGATAATATATTTTTTGTATTTGTGTGTTTAAAAATATCGGTCGAAATTTCGACCGATATTACGTTTTAACATATGATGACCGATGTGATGACCTTGTGCTGCAGTTGAGTCGATCGACCTCAACATCGGTTGAGGTGTAACTTTGCTGACCAATCGATGTTTTTATACGACATACCAAAGGGGGAGGAGTGGCCCTGGTTTGAGATATCTGGTGGGTACGAAGCCGGGTACACCGCCCACTTCTTCGGTACGCTGGATCGGGTAAGAAATCTCGGAGCCCGAGCGGGGAGGTGATAAAATTTGAAAAACGACCGCTGGGTACCTCCCCAAACGCTAGTATGCATTAAAAAAATTCCCTTTAAAAACCAAACCTTTTCAACTCATTTTTTCAAACATAAAAACACACAAAACACAAATAAAACACACACTAATCTTTCAAAACAAAACCATGGATCCAATAAGAGGTAAAAACTTTCACCTCGCCAAGGTCGGCCTCCCAACCATCCCGAATCAACCAAAACAAACTCCGCGCTAGGATTTAGCCAATTTTATTCTCAAGCATCCTCGATCAATTTTACGCTCCACAACCCCCATCTCCACATCAATTTTACCAATATAATATGGGTCCTCCTCAAATGAATCCTCAACACTACAACATCACTACTACAAGCGAAGTTCTCCCCGCTCAAAACAATGACAATGACGATGACGTAGAGTACGCACCAAACACAACAACTACCAAACGTAAGAAGACGAAGATGAGGAGGCCCGTGAAGTTTGGTCACATACAAGAGGAGGCTTTCGGAAAAGCATGGATTCAAATCTAATGTGGTGTTGTGTTGGTAATGAACAAAGTCCGACGGATTTGGAAACGGATTCTCAAGCATTATTTAGAGGCAACTATGGGTTCAAGTTCACGAACTTTTCATGCGTTGAATACCAAGTGGAAAACAATGAACACGGCAATGGGTATTTTCAACGGCTACTACCTCCAAAGCCAAGCGTACAAGCTATACTTTTTATTTTACATAATATATACTTTATTATTTACAATTACATTATTTTGTTTAAGCTATACTTTTTATTATTTTGTATATAATGTAGAAACGTGCTAAGGCTAGTGGGTGCAACGACTTGGACGCATGTATATGTTCTGAATGGTTACTATACTGCACAAAAAAAGACAATTTACTCATACCTTGGCGGGGAGGTTGTCGAGAGGTCATGACAAATGGACGGAGCAAGCATGTTTTCAAGATATTGGCGGTGTGACAAGCAACTCTTCAAAAGGAAGTCTGGAGTATGAATCGGCAAAGAACACCATTCCCCGAGCACACACGTAGAAGACTCCCACCCTCCACTTGAATCAAAAAAGATGAAAATTGTAGATGCCATCTCCTGCCCTCAAGTGTTGGCGGATGAAATCAACTCCTACACAACTCTCGAGTGGCTGTTCAAGAATCACACAACGTGAGATGAAGTTTTATTTGGAGTCGATGATCACATTCACACATCCCGCTATGTTGGAATTTGATTCTTACCCAAAAACGGAACTTATGCCAAAAACGTGAACTTCAAGACTAAAATACTGACATGGGCTTTGCAATTTTTGTTGTAGTTTCAATTTTTTTTAATTTCAACTTATGTAATGTTTTTTTTTTAAGTTGTAGTTTCAATTTTTAAGTTGTAGTTTTTTAAAGTATTATGTAATGTTTTTAATGAAATGACATGTTTTTATTTTAAATATTGTATGTGATTTTATGTATGAAAAAAAAATAAAAAAAATCGGTA
>OU343223.1:4347577-4390213 GCA_910596185.1 Chrysanthemum makinoi | reverse complement strand
GGGAACTGTTAATACAAATATCGTCATTAAATGTTATTTATATTTTTGATCTTTACCTAAATTTTGTTAACGACAAAAGTAAATTTAATTTATAAAAGCTTAAAGCTTGTCAAATTTAATAGATATTAAAACAAGCTTTTTCAAACAATATATTCATCATTCAAGCATTTACATTTATGATTAGTAAAATCTTGATATGACTCTAATCATTATGTATGATAGTAGTTTTAGAATGTGTTAGGTTCTTAAAACCAAACACTACTTAAGTACTTGCATATTTCTAAAAATAGAAATACAACATATGACATCATGTGATGCATCATGGAAATCATTGGAAGATTTCATTAGATATTTTGTGTGGATTTGTACTCTTCATATCTTGCACAATCTCACTTAGATAGAGTTGACTTTAGCAAAGATTTGATATCTTGGTCTGGACCGGCGGTACCAAAATGGTACAAGGGCGGAACCCTTTTAAGGGTTCCGCGGTCCGTGGACGCTCCTGTCCATTTTGGCTATAAATAGCAATGCCAAGCCAAGTAGTTTTTCATCCCTTTCTAACATACTCTTATACATATCTTCTCTCTAACCTTTCTAACTCAGTTTCATATCATATTAGTGATCTCTTTTGTAGCAAAGAAGATCAAGTCACATTCAAGCTTCAAACGAGAAGTTGGAAGTCTTGTTTGTTTAGTGTTGTATGATCTTGTGTTGATTCATACTTCATTGTTGTATTAAACCATCATAATCTTGTAGCGTGAGTGGTTAGTATTTTAGTCCTCAAAATACATTGTGTGTGGGAGTGGTTGTACCCATGGAAAGAACTCGACATCTAGCTTAGTGTCGGAAATAGTGTAAGCGAAGTGTAAAGGTTTTCTCCGCCGGTGAAAGGAGCTTGTTGACTAGTGAAGTTAAACTCTCGAGTGTGAGACTCGAGGAGTGGAGTAGGGCAAGGAAAAAGAGTCCTTGTAGACCGAACCACTATAAACAACTTGTTGTGGTTTGATCATTTCTTTCCTTATTTACTCCTTACATATTGCTTGCATATTTCATTAACATATCTAAGATCAATATCAATTGATCTTTACAATAAGTTTCAAAACAAAGTTTTTAATTGGTAAACTATTCAACCCCCTTCTAGTTTTCTACAATTGGTATCAGAGACTCGTTGCTCAAGAATTTCTAAAATAACTTGTATTTTATAAACTTGAAACGATCCATGGATTCAGAAAACTTTAAAGAAGGGCAATCTATGCAAAGACCACCACTCTTTGAAAACAATGGATTTATCTATTGGAAAACCGTTTTGAAACATATGTAAAATCAAAAGATATAGATCTTTGGTTTATTATTGTTAAAGGGATTTTAGTTCTACAACAAAGGATATTTCTGTTGATGAACAAAAGAAATTAGTTGCTAAAAATAATGAAGCTAAAATGATGCTTTATAATGCTTTACCTAGAAAAGAATATGAAAGAATTTTTATGTGTGAAACCGCCAAAGATATTTGGGAATCTTTAATTGTTACACATCAAGGTAATTCACAAGTCAAGGATAACAAAATTGATCTTCTTGTTCAACAATATGAACAATTTGTTATCCCTGAAGATGAAACCATTGATTGTGGCTTTGCTCGCTTTAATACTATCATTACATCACTTAAAGCACTTGATGAATCTTTTCGTAGTAAGAACTTTGTCGGGAAATTTCTTAGAGCACTCCATCCCAAATGGAGAGCTAAAGTGACCGCCATTGAGGAATCAAAAGATCTCTCAATAATGTCACTAGACGAGTTGATCGGTAACCTCAAAGTACACGAAATGGTGATGGAGAAAGATTCGGAGATCATCAAAGGAAAAAGGGAGAAGATCAAATCCGTTGCTCTAAAAGCAAAGCGGAATCAAGTGATGATGACGAATCTTGCTCCGGTAGTGAAGATGAGGAATATGCCATGGCCGTTAGAGATTTTAAGAAGTTCTTTAGAAGAAGAGGAAAGTTCGTAAGACAACCTCGAGAAGAAAAGAAGCCATTCGGAAAAGATCGGGATGACAAGAAGGGTAAAGGTGAAAGAAAATGTTTTAGATGTGGTGATGCAAGTCACCTCATAGGAGAATGTCCCAAGCCACCTAAAAGCAAAACTCAACGAGCTTTTGTAAGTGGTGCTTGGAGTGATAGTGAAGACGATGAAGAATCAAGCAAGGAAGAGATCGCTCTAATGGCACATGAGTCAAATGAGGTACTTTCCGACTCTTCTTATTCTTCTATTGATGATGACACTTTGCAAAAACAATATAATCAATTGTGTGAGCTAAGTCTAAAAATCATAACTAAAAATAAATTTTAAAAACCAAAAAGGAATTTTTGGAAAATGAAGTTCATGAGTTAAAAGAAAAAGCAAAACGACTAGAAAAAAGAAAAGCAAATGACGATGATTGTAAATCATGTCAAGAGCTTAATCTTGAAATAGAAAAACTAAAGCTCACACAAGAGGTTCTAATCGAAAATAATTCTAAGTTTAAAAGGTTTAACAAAAACATCGCTCTTGCCGATGAAATAGTTAAAATCCATAAAACACCAGGAGACATGAATGGGCTAGGTTTTAATGAAGTATTAATTCCAAAGAGTCAAAACAAAACGGCCGAAAAGGACGAACATTTGTCAAAATTGCTGCAAGACAGGACCGTGACGGAACCAAAATAAGGGTTCCGTCCGTTGTGCAAAATGGTGCCGTGGGTACTTCAGAGAAAGTAATGTTCGCAATACGGACCGCATCTTGAATTTGTTAAAACAACAAAGAAAACCAATAATAGTATTAAACTAAAACCACCGTTACTTCAGAGTAGGACTTGTCAATAATTAATTTAGATCAAAAACTACTCAACAACGATATAAAACTCCTTTTGCCAAACGCCTCTTTCCTAAGAGCAACCACAACGTACAACCCAACTACCAACACAATGGTTGGAATCAAAACTTTCCTAGACCATATCAAACTCCAGATTACATGCCATGGAACTCTTACCCATCGTTTCCATACATGAATCAAATAAATGGTATGTTTAACCCAAATGGACCCATGAGATATTGGGGACCAAATGCTTGAGTTATTTGCTTCTTAGGTATGCTTGAAAGTTGGATTGGAACCCGATGAATGGATAAAAGATAGTGGTTGCTCACGACACATGACGGCAACAAAAGTCTCTTCTCATCATACCAAGAGTATGACGGAGGTAATGTCACCTTCGGTAGCAATCTCAAAAGCAAAATTATTGGCAAAGGTACGATTGCTCATAACTCCCTAACTATTGAAAATATTGCTCATGTGGATAGGTTAGGATTTAATCTACTTAGTATTAGCCAACTATGTGATAAAAAGTATAAAGTACTATTTGATGAAAATGGTAGTAAAATACTAAAAGATGGTATCACCATAGCTAAAGGAGTTAGGAAAAATAACATATACGTCATGAAAATAGATAAAACATATAATGACAAACTTTGCCTAACAACATTAGACGATAGCTCATCTCTTTGGCATAGACGCTTAGGTCACGCTAATATGAGACTTATACAAAACCTATCTTCAAAAGAATTGGTTAGGAATTTACCAAAACTTAAATATGACCAACACTTTTGACGCTTGCAAAATTGGTAAACAAACACATAGTAGTCACAAATCTAAAAATATGGTGTCCACATCTAAGTGTCTAGAATTATTACATATGGACTTGTTTGGACCATCCGCTATAAGAAGCTATGGAGGCAACTTATACACTTTGGTCATAGTAGATGATTACTCAAGGTTTACTTGGACGTTGTTTTTGAAAACCAAAAATGAAGCTTTTGATAAATTTGAAATACTTAGCAAGAAAATTCAAAATCTTCTAGGTGTCAAATTCGTGTCGATCCGAACGGATCATGGTCGTGAATTTGACAACGAAACTCAATTTGGAAACTTTTGTGATACAAATGGTATAACACATAACTTTTCCGCTCCACCAACACCTCAATCAAATGGAGTAGTAGAACGTAAAATAGAACAATTCAAGAAATGAGTAGAACAATGCTTAATGAACAAAACATTCCTCAAAAGTTTTGGTGTAACGCCGTTGACACTTCTACATATATTTTAAATAGAGTCTTAATACGTCCTTTCTTAAACAAAACACCATATGAACTTTATAAAGGTAAAAAGCCAACGTTAGGATATTTTAGAGTCTTTGGTTGTAAATGCTTTATTCTTAATACTAAGGATTATCTCACCAAGTTTGACCCAAAGTCTTATGAAGGTGTATTTCTTGGTTACTCTCAAACTAGTAAAGCTTACATTGTCCTAAATAAAGAAACAATGATAGTCGAGGAATCGTTGAACATAACATTTGACAAAAGTCCACCTCCCTCTAAGACATCACCTTTGGTAGATGATGACTTAGTTGAAAGTCAAATAATAGAAAGTCAAATTAATAATAACAAGGAAGATGAACCATTAAATAAGGAAATTGTCAACATCAAAGAATCTAAAAGTCATCCTTTAGAAAAGTCATAGGACAACTTAATCAAAGAACCTTAAGGTCACAAGCCCAAAATCAAAGTAATTATTTTTGTTTTGTATCCACCATTGAACCGAAAACCATAAATGAAGCAATAAAAGATGAATCATGGGTTATTGCCATGCAAGAAGAATTAAACCAATTAATTAGAAATGATGTTTGGAAACTAGTTCCAAAACCCAAAGATCAAACTATAATTGGAACAAAATGGGTCTTTCAAAATAAAATGGACGAAAATGGTGTAGTATCTAGAAACAAAGCTAGGCTTGTTGCACAAGGTTATAATCAACAAGAAGGAATTGACTATGATGAAACTTATGCACAGGTAGCTAGACTTGAATCTATTAGAATATTACTTGCTTATGCATGTGCTTATGACTTTAAATTATTTCAAATGGATGTTAAAAGTGCTTTCCTTAATGGGTTTATTAACGAAGAAGTGTATGTTGCTCAACCTCCCGGTTTTACCGACTTTGAGAAACCACATCATGTCTTCAAACTCAAGAAAGCATTATATGGCCTTAAACAAGCACCTAAAGCTTGGTACGACCGCCTTAAGACTTTTCTTATTGATAACAAATATACTATGGGATTAGTAGATAATACTCTTTTTACCAAGAAAAAGGAATCACAAATTATCATTGTTCAAATATACGTTGATGACATTATATTCGGATCAACTTGTCAAGAATTATGTGATGATTTCTCTAAAATCATGCATGACGAGTTTGAAATGAGTATGATGGGTGAGTTAAATTTCTTTCTAGGACTTCAAATAAAACAACTAGAAGATGGCATATTTTTAACCAATCTAAATATATAAAAGACATGCTTAAGAAATTTGGTCTTGAAGATTCCAAACCAACTAAGACACCCATGTCCTGGACACTAAACTCACCAAGGACGAAGAAGGTGAATCCGTAGATAACACTAAATATAGAGGAATGATTGGTAGCCTACTCTATCTTATGGCTAGTAGACCCGACATTATGTTTAGTGTTTGTCTATGTGCTCGCTTTCAAGAAAACCCAAAGGCATCACACTTAGAAGCCTTAAAAGGATTTTTAGATACATTAAGGGAACAACGTGTTTAGGATTATGGTATCCCAAAGGGACGGGTATAGAAACCATAGTGTATGCCGACTCGGATCATGCCGGTGATTATGTTGATAGAAAAAGTACAAGTGGTATTTGCACTTTTGTTGGACATTGTCTCACCTCATGGTTTGCAAAGAAAAACGGCTTTAGCCATCTCAACCACTGAAGCCGACGTCCTCACCGAAAAGCATGTCAACAAACTCTTTGGATGAAGCAAGCTCTAGTAGATTACGGAATTCATCTCAACGACATTGTGATACTTTGCGACAACAAAGGAGCCATAGATCTCAGCAAGAATCCCGTTCAACATGCTCGTACAAAACATATTGAAATCCGCCATCACTTTCTTCGCGACAATGTTCAAAAAGGAAACATTTCAATCGAGAAAGTATCCTCCAAAGACAACATTGCCGACATCTTAACTAAGCCTCTTAAACGAGAACCTTTTAATCTTCTTAGACTTGGTTTAGGGTTAATGGAACCAAACATGTAGGATAAACATAGCCCAAAACATTAGAATAGTCAAAACAAAACAATTTTGCCTTGTACCTGCTCTGTATCCACGCACCAACGACAACAAAGACGGAACCAAATTTTTGGTGCCGTCGGTCCGTGGTGTCTCTGTAAGCAAAACCGCTATATACAAATCATCCTCTTCCTCAAAACCCACTTTACCAAAACGTGTAAAACTTAAACCAAGCTCATTATTGTCATCTTCCCACTCACTAATCACTGAAGATAACATCATTGTAAGTATCCTAACTACATTTCATCTCTTAATTCTGAGTCTAGGATTCTTGTTTATGCACAAAACTATCACAAATCATTACATGGGGTTTTATGTATGCTTTTATACCAAATATGAATTCAATTGGCAAATTGCATAACTAGTCATTGAAATTAGGTACTACATTATCATATTACATAAACAAATCATGCTTCCCACTAATTGATAGATAATAAATATAAGGCCTTATTTAAACAACCAAACACCCCATGTCAAAAGTTTTGAAAAGCTCACTTGTAGGAAAACAATTTTTTCATTGCTAAATACAAATAGAAACGTTAAATTTTCATCACTTGCATGCTCTTGAATACTAAAGGTATTGCATAACTAATATGCATTTCCGGGTATATTCAAATGAAGCCACATTGAATTAGGAGCATTCGGGTTATCTCATGGTATTTGCCAAACACCCCTCTAAAACCATTTTGTGCATAAAATGAGTCGAGATAACCGCAACTCCAAATTGTTTTCATATAGGCACACACTAGAACCAAAAACGTTAAAAATTATTCTCATTTTTAACATATTAATTCTTATCCTTAGGAATAACCATGGTAGCCGCAAGATTCTATGATCACAAAGACACCCTTAACTACATTCCCAAACACCACAAAACCAAAGGACTTACCAAGGAACAAGTAGAAATATTTAGGGGTCTAGAATCAAGGTATTTCCATGAGAGTAGAACCATTCACTCATCCTTCCTTGAAAATACCAACCTTCGTGAAGAACTAGCCGCCATTCAATTCGACTGTCTTCTTGACATCGATGAACCAATTTGTCCTAGGTTTGTATTAGAATTCTATGCTAGTGTGACCGGCTTTAGTGATGAAGACGATGATGAATTTTGTCTTAGGTTTAGAATTAATCAAAACGACTACACCATCACCTTAGCCAACTTTGCTCAAGTACTAGGAATTCCCAACCGAGGGACTTGTCTCTACTCGGATAAATGGTCACTCACCGCTCTTGATGCTATCAATGACCGCACTCTTCCCTACCAAACCCGTTTAGCCGATAAGGATGTTATCCGTGAACACCTATTTAATCCAAAGGGTGATACAACCCGAGTGACCCAAAAGGGAAAGGAGGTAAACCGAGATCCATATGGAATGGAGCTAAATGAACTTAAGCCCGAATTTAAGAAATGGGAGGAGCTACTTAGAGCCAACGTCATTAGCACCATAGGAAATAGGGATCACATTAACGCTTGCCTTTGCCATATGCTCTACAACTTGTCCACCCGTCAACCATTCAATTTAGCTTACTACATCGCTAGGAGAATGATTGATATTCCAACTCAAGGATCGGTTGCTCTTCCATACGGGATGCTCCTCACCCGTCTCTATAGAAACTTTGCACCAATTCCACCAACACCAAAAGGGATGCACCTTCACTATGAGCTCATCCCTCACATCTTTGTACCTTTGAGTGATGCACGAGTTGCTAAGACAAAAGGCAAGAGAGCAAAACCTCCAACTCCATCATCATCATCATCAAATAGCTCCGAGGATGGTCTTCCAAGCTCTCGTCTTCCGCCTCATGAGTATTATGCATCTCTTCCCGAGATAGAGAATGAATCAGCAGAATTCAAGCAAACTAAGAGAATGTTCAAGTGCCTTGGTAGAATGATGAACAAGATTTACAAGAAGTTGGACAAATAAGGGTACTTTTAAGGAGCGTTTGGAACAATGCATTATCGTTAATGTTTGATACAATTTCGTTGTTTTTATTATGTAGGATGATAATATAACCTGAAACAATGGTGAATGCTAACAATCTTATGCAGGGGGATAGCACAAGTATGCTATCAAATTTTACCCATTTTCACTATAATGTGAAAATCAAAAAGCCTTGCTCAAAATACATGCTCCACTATGTTTATATATGTGTTATCTGTTTTTCCTAACTAGAAATGTTTAGTGTAACAACTTTTTGAGAAAAATTTCGTGTTTCAAAAGTCCCGACACCTAAAACATTACTCTGTCCATTTTTCTGCAGACTTCACGGATCGACGGCACCATAAATTTGGTACCGTCCGTTATGTAAATTGGTACCGCGTACTGCATAAGGACCAGACGGCACCCTTTTAGGGTTCCGGCGTGTATGATTTTGGTGCCGTGGATCCTTCAGGTAACTTTCTCAATTTCGACTATTTCGTGATTCCAAATTACCATCCAATGCTTATAAATCAATCCTAACTTGCTTATACTCTTATTAGAACTAGTATAATTCACTTAGGTATATAAGAAATCCATTTCCCACCAAAATTCAAAATTTGAAAAATCCACCCAAGGAGCCCTTTTGCATAAAGGAAGGAACCAAATTTTGGTACCTTCAAATCCGTGGGTGATCTGAATATTAGGAAATTCCACTCATTAGAACACATTTATTGCAAATCTTTTCTTCTTCACTCCATCTCTCTTGAATGGCTTGACTTGGGTGATATGACTAGCATTCAACCCACTTCCAAATCATTAGAACCTCATCTCTTCAATGGTTTAACATCAAATCAAACACATTTCTCCATAATTTTTCACTTCTATAAATTGAGAGGTTTTACCATGATCATCCTCACACCTTCTTCATTCTTACTATCATCTAGCAAAGAAAAACCAAAGTCAAAAATGACAAAATCATCTCCAAAACCTTGCAAGAAGACCGCTAGAATTAGTGTGAGGCCTTGTTGCTTCGTTAACCTTAGCTCCACATCCGAGTCTTCTTCGCTCACAATTTCATCTCCCATCTGAGATGATACTAGTCTTACCTTAGCCACACCCACTCAATCACACATTGTGATCACCACTCCTCCACCAACAAAAATACCAACTTCACCTCCACCGGCACCCATCCAAACATCCAAAACACCCTCACCACCTTCACCAAGGTCTCCAACTCTCATTCCTATGGAGTTATTTTCCACTCCACCTACTTCACCAAATCCTTTCTTGGAGGATTTAGATGACTTGCCTCCTAGGCCAAATCATCCACCACCATTGCCATCCTTTGGCTCAATTGAGCGGATGGCTCATGAGTCACCCCGGTCATCCTTTGACCCAAACGCCCCATTAGGGCCTAAACCTCTTCTCTTCCACCCCATTCACAAAGACATTCATGGTCCTTTGTATGGGGATCATTCACTCCCACATCAATGTCCCCTCATCATGAGGACATTGAGGAGTGTATGTGGGATGCCAATCCCACTAGAGAGGAGATTCAAACGAAACTCCACAACCTCCACCAATTCAAAGGCATGGTGGACTCTCACTTGAGTGAGACAATGCAAATGCAAAGTGCTTTGCTTGCTTCCATCATGACCACCCCAAACATTTCCACCAACACCAACACATCTACCATTCCACCACCACAACCTCCCCAAACATACTACCCCTAGGCATGGTTGCTCAACTTGTGAGCAAACGGCCCAAACCGTTGATAGGACACGGGTTATGGTCCTTGACTTTCAAGAAGAAATGAGGTTCATCCTCAATCATATCCTTGAGCGCCTCAACGCTCTTTCTCATCCACCATCAAATTAGGATGGTCATAGTTTAGCATTTCTAGTTTTCTCTTCTTAGGATAATTTTTTTTCCTTTTTTTTCTCGTACTAAAAACACATCATTGTGTTCCCATTTCATGATCTTTATTCATGAAAATTTTAACTAATGAATAGTGCTTTTATAATGTTGGTGCTTTTACATAGTGTTTGGAAATGCTTATGAATGATCATTATTACTAACATTTTTTTTGTAGCTTTTATTTTTCACAATCCATGTATCTTCCCATTAAGCACCCAATTTAGGGGGAGCTTTGATCAAGGGGGAGATAATGGCTCGGGCTCATTACATTCCGCATCGCCTCTACTTTTGTTGAGACAAAAAGAGGGAGAAAATATAGAACTTGATTATATTTTGACTTTTCTTAAAAAGTCAACTGCATACTTTGACTTTCTGAAAAAGTCAACTTCATGCATCAACTAGTAAATACTTTGACTTTCATAAAAAGTCAAACATCATACACTTGCATTATCATTCTCTTTTCAAGTTCTAAAACTAATATTTTTATAACTCTTGCACAAACTTTGTATCTTTTATAAAAATAAAATTTATATTTTGTCCTCAACAAAAAGGGGGAGATTGTTAATACAAATATCGTCATTAAACGTTATTTATATTTTTGATCTTTACCTAAGTTTTGTTAACGACAAAAGTAAATTTAATTTATAAAAGCTTAAAGCTTGTCAAGTTTAATAGATATTAAAACAAGCTTTTTCAAACAATATATTCATCATTCAAGCATTTACATTTATGATTAGTAACATCTTGATATGACTCTAATCATTATGTATGATAGTAGTTTTAGAATGTGTTAGGTTCTTAAAACCAAACACTACTTAAGTACTTGCATATTTCTAAAAATAGAAATACAACATATGACATCATGTGATGCATCATGGAAATCATTGGAAGATTTCATTAGATATTTTGTGTGGATTTGTACTCTTCATATCTTGCACAAACTCACTTAGATAGAGTTGACTTTAGCAAAGATTTGATATCTTGGCTGTCAGACCGGCGGTACCAAATTGGTACACGGGCGGAACCCTTTTAAGGGTTCCGCGGTCCGTGGACGCTCCTGTCCATTTTGGCTATAAATAGCAATGCCAAGCCAAGTAGTTTTTCATCCCTTTCTAACATACTCTTATACATATCTTCTCTCTAACCTTTCTAACTCAGTTTCATATCATATTAGTGATCTCTTTTGTAGCAAAGAAGATCAAGTCACATTCAAGCTTCAAACGAAAAGTTGGAAGTCTTGTTTGTTTAGTGTTGTATGATCTTGTGTTGATTCATACTTCATTGTTGCATTAAACCATCATAATCTTGTGAGTGTGAGTGGTTAGTATTTTAGTCCTCAAAATACATTGTGTGTGGGAGTGGTTGTACCCTTGGAAAGAACTCGACATCTAGCTTAGTGTCGGAAATAGTGTAAGCGAAGTGTAAAGGTTTTCTCCGCCGGTGAAAGGAGCTTGTTGACTAGTGAAGTTAAACTCTCGAGTGTGAGACTCGAGGAGTGGAGTAGGGCAAGGAAAAAGAGTCCTTGTAGACCGAACCACTATAAACAACTTGTTGTGGTTTGATCATTTCTTTCCTTATTTACTCCTTACATATTGCTTGCATATTTCATTAACATATCTAAGATCAATATCAATTGATCTTTACAATAAGTTTCAAAACAAAGTTTTTAATTGGTAAACTATTCAACCCCCCTTCTAGTTTTCTACAGGAACTTCTCGTCATCAGGATCATCGCAAGAACTCGTTGTCGCACGAGGCAAAGTCCTTGAACTCCTACGTCTCGACATGCATGGTAGCATGCAAACCATACTTTCCGTGGATGTTTTCAGTGCAATAAGATCCTTAGCTAAACTTAGTTCTCTACGTCAAAAGGACTACATTCTCGTTGGTTCTGATTCTGGTCTAGTCTCTATACTTGCTTATAATGAACATGATAATGTCTTTGAACATATTCATAGGGAAACTGTTGGCAAATCTGGTTGTCGTAGAATTGTTCCTGGACAGTATCTAGCTCTTGATCCTAAAGGTCGTGCTCTTATGATAGCTGCATGCGAGAAACAGAAGCTCGTTTATGTGCTTAATAGAGATTCTGCTGCCAGGTTAACGATTTCGTCGCCTTTAGAGGCTCATAAGTCGTGTACGCTTTTACTTACTCCATTGTTGCCGTTGATATCGGTTTTGATAATCCAGTATTTGCTGCCCTTGAGTTGGATTATTCTGAGCCTGGCCAGGGTAAGCATCTTACGTTTTATGAGTTGGATTTAGGGCTTAACCATGTTTACAGAAAATCGTCTCAGCGAGTTGATGATGGTGCTAATATGTTGGTGGCTGTTCCGGGTGGCGTGGATGGTCTTAGTGGTGTACTTGTTTGTGCTGAGAATCTTGTTATTTATAAGAATCAGGATGGTGGTCATCCGGATGTGTGCGTCGTGATTCCTAGAAGGGCTGATTTGCCTGCTGAACGAGGAGTCCTTATAGTTTCTGCTACTATGCATAAACACAAGTCCATGTTTTTCTTCCTATTGTTAAGGTTGGAAATAACCGATTTCAAGTGGTTATTGCTCTAAGTGGAGGGAAATTATTTACTTTGAGGTAGATATGGTTATTGGATTATTGATGGAAATTGTAAAAAAGGAAGTGGCTGCTGATGTGGCATGTTTGGATATTGCTCCTGTACCTGAAGGAATGCAAAAATCCCGATTTCTAGCTGTTGGATCATATGATAATACCATTCGAATATTATCCTGGGATTCTCGTGGTTGTATGCAGGTTCTTAGTTTCATAATTGTTTCATCGCCTCCTGAGTCACTTCTTTTCCTTGAAGTCGAGGCTAGTCTTTTCCTGAATGTAGGTCTCCAAAGTGGGGTTCTTTTTAGGACTGTGGTGGACATGGTCACGGGTCAGCTTTCAAATAGACGATCTCGGTTTTTAGGACTTAGAGCTCCAAAACAGTTGTCAGTGCTGGTGAGAGGAAGACGGGCTATGATGTAGACCATGGTTAGGTTATGTTCATGTAACACCCCCAAAAATGGTTTGCAGCGGAAGAAAAAGTTTTTGGGATGCTACTCAGTTGGATCATAACACAAGTGAAAAATAATAGCTTTTTCATAAAAGATTTCATTTATTGAGATAAAATAGAGTTTACAAAGTTTGAATTGTTGTGGAAAATGGTCCATTAATAAAATATGGTCCCCATAAGTAAATCAGAGTCATCTATGACCATGCCATGCCAATGCCCAAGCGCCTCCAAAGTTAGTTATCGCCTTTTTAATACCTGAGATAAACATGCTTAAAAAGATCAACACAACGGTTGAGTGATATTCATAGGTTTAGTAAATAGTTGAACACAAGTAAGAGATGACAACTGCCACGAAGGCAATCACCATAGAAAACAGAGATTATTATTATGCACCAAGCTCATGAAACCAATACTAACTGCATACACCTAATTACTGGTGTAAGTAATAAAATTGCCCCCCAAGATGTAATAGCCAATTACATAGAGATACCAAATATAGTGCGCCCCGGTTATTTCCGATAACCGAAGGGGGTCGTCAATTCCCCTAGTACTATCCACGATATTTGCGTTCACTCGCAAGTGATTAATGGTTCATGATGAAGGGGACTTTTGGCAGGCAACTTAGGCTATAATAATAATAATCATGCAAGCATGCATTTTAAGAAAAGACTTGTGTTCTAGTTTATAGCATGTATCTCCCCCAAAGAGTTTATAAAACAGTTAAAAGAGTAAAAGTGGGGCTATGAACTCACCTTAGTGACACGGTAGAAAATGCACAACAATAGCAAGTACGATTTGACAACGGCTTCAACACGAAACCTAGATATAATATGACAAGTCTTAGATAATATGTTCCGTTTACGACCCTAAATGGTAATGTTTAAAAATGATATGCTATGAGACGCTCGTATCGTTTTAGCTTGTGTGGTAATACTTAAAGTTTAGACATAAAAAGTTTTCATATGTTTCAGTTTCTGAAATGCTTATAGTTCAAAATAAATGTTTTCAAATACTTTCTCATGTATTTGTGTTACGTAGCTTATGTGGATGTTTCCTAAGTTATTATTGACGTACATAAAATGTAGTTGTAAAAATATTTCATAAGTATTGGCTCTTGGAATAGATGAGGAAAAATGTATACGAAACTTCCGTATAGGAGTTGGCTCGAATATTGACTCAAGTATTATCAAAGTGGGGAATAAATACAAATCGAATTGTATTTATTAGATTTGTTAGGTTTCGCGGTGTGTAAATATGTGTTAAACATGTTTATCTAACGAAAAGTGTAAAAACATATAAGTTTATAAAATTTATAAAAGTTTTAGTGTGAAAAGTGTCAATGTGTTTAACCTCAAAGGGTTAATGTTGCAAACATTAATATATATTTCAAAACTTTGTAAGAGTTTTTAAGAAAATTTTTAAATGGGTCAAAGTTGAAGGGTTGAAAGTGTAAAGGCTATTATTAGTTTATTACATGTTTTAAGAAAATTTCAAAGTAACTTGAAGTGGAGGGGCTTAAACTGCCATGTTGCCAAAGTTGTAAAAAAAACATAAAAGAATGAATCTGCCATGGAAGGAATTCGAACAAGGGACCTTTTGCTCCCATCCAAAATGCCCCAACCATCAGAGCCAGTGGGTGCTTTGTTGTAGACATTACGTTTTATTTATATTTAACTTTAGTTGCTGCGTCCTAGTTTTAAAGATAATTTTTCCCAGTTATACGCTGAGCTTGTGTTTTGCAAGAAGTGTTTTTGTTGCTTTCGTTTTCTCCCAACCGGGTTGTCATTTAGCTTAGTGAACGTCAAGTGTTTATTACAAATAAGTGCTCGAGTGAACCAAAAGGGTCGAGAGTTGGGCTTCCAAGTCCGATGGGTCTTGAGTTTGGTTTTATCAAGACGAATGGGTCGAGGGTACGGTTTTGATCAGTGAGCTTGTAACCGAAATTAGTAAAGGAGTGAGCCAATAAGTTGAACAAGCCAAGATATGAAGTGTTTCCAATGTGAGCCAAAACTTACATTTTATGTTTCATATATCACTATCACTAACGACTTTATTCATATATCAGTGAGCATCGCGCGGGTACCCTGCTAGTTATTCATGAGTCATTAACGACTTTAGAAGTTTTTAAAACAAGTTTTAACGTTTCACTTGCTTCATATATGCTCGAAACTTTCACACAAGTCTTACTAAACTCTACATAATGGAGTATTATTTATGCATGAATTATGTATATACAAATGTGCATTTGTACGTATGTAGAGAAAAGAAAAACAAGTGAAGTTTTATCACGAAATTTATTGGTACATAAACATATATATACACGTGCATGAATGTAGGAAATGAAATGGAAAAGAGTTTCAAAGTAGTGTATGCTCACAGTGAAGTTAAAGTTGTGCGTGGGTGTATGAACGAGACAAAGAATCAACGATCGATCTAGATCTCCAAGCTAGAACCCGACTATTTCTTGTTTTCAAAACCTTATGTTTGCTTAGAACTCCTTGTTCATACTTAGCTCTTAACTCTTGAGTCTCGCTTCTTTCTTCTTCTTTGTGCTTACTGTCGATCAACAAGAATAGATGGAGGAGTTTTTGTGCTTTGTTTTTGTATGAGAGAGTGAAAATGAGATGAGTTAGTTTGAGTTGTGAGTTCACCAAGTCTCAAGGATGGCTTATAAAGAAGAATAAGCATGGTCCTTATCAATATTTTAAGGATATCTTGCATGGTTTCAAGAGATGAGGAGATGGAATATGTTTAGGTTTTGAGCGTGCAAGGTTTCTCAGAAAAAGGAGGGCACTCTTTTTGTGTTGTCTTTTTCAAGGTAGGCATGGAAGGCTTTAGGTCCTTTAGGTTTCTAGGTTAAAAGTAAGTCAAAGTTAGGGTAATATGTTTAGGTTAGTATAAAATTGTGTAGAGTGGCTAGGTTCAGTGTCTTGTCCCCTCTCTTGCATTCACTCTCACACGCATGCTCATATTAAGGTCAAGGTTGAATTTGTTTTTGGTTGTATCTTGTACACAGGAAGAAAATAAAGAAACATAGTTTTTGTCCACTCAATCTCATACACATGCACGTTCATACTTGAATGTCCAAGTTGTGATGTTTTGTGTTTTTGTTGGGATCTCGCTAGATTCACAGAAGCATAGGAATCATATAGCACAATTTGATTGCCATATTATCAATAGGGTGCGGGCTTGAGCTGAGAATGGTTAGGCCCAAGAGAAAACAAGAGGGTGTTGGGTTGAGTTTGCAAGTACACGAGCCCAAGAGGAAAAGAATTAGAGTAGGTCGGGTTGGTTCTTGTGGCCCGATGAGATAAAATATTAAGAATTTAATTAATGATTATTATATATTTTATATAATTTATACATATAAAATGTGAAAATAATAATGTCGAGGTCGAGGTCAATTCGATCGGGTCACAACGGTGACTTTTTGAGCCTTTAATTCGCGGTTTCGGTGCATTCGCCAAAAAGTTTACAAAAATATAACTCGTAATTTGTCGATTATAAATCAAAAGAAAAGAGAAAAAGAAATATATAGTCACGAAAAATAGAGAGGAAATTTACGGGTTGTTATAGTTCACCAAGGTCTTTTTCATTTAACACCTCTCACATGTGTAACACTAGAATATGCATCGTCTTTTTCATCTGCTCAATGTATTGAAGGCTTGGTGGCGGTTGCTGGTGATACTTTATGAGTGTTTTGAAAGGATAGGGGAAACTTTTAGAGAAAATTCCATACCTTTGAGGTACACGCCAAGAAAATTTGTGTTTCATCCTAAAAGAAAACTTCTGGTAACAATCGAGAGTGACCAGGGTGCATTTCAAGCTGAATTGCATAAAAGCGCGAAGAAAGAGTGTTTTGAAGCTGCTGGACACCGGGATAATGGAAAAATGGAGATAAAAAGTGGCGGGGATGAAGATGACACCTTCTCTGACGAGCAATATGGTTACCCAAAAGCGGAATCAGATAAATGGGTTTCTTGCATTCGAGTTCTTGACCCAAAGTCAACAGAGACCACATGTCTTTTGGAGCTTCAAGACAACGAGGCAACTTTCAGTATATGCACTGTGAACTTTCATGATAAGGAGTATGGAACTCTTTTAGCAGTGGGTACATCAAAAGATCTTCAGTTTTGGCCTAAAAGATCACTGACAGCTGGATACATTCATATCTATCGGTTTGTACAAGATAGAAGATCGCTTGAACTTCTGCTAAAACCCAATTCGATGGTGTTCCTCTTGCATTATGCCAGTTCCAGGGAAGATCACTTGTGGGGATCGAATCAAGTCATGGTCTTTATGATTTGGGGAAAAGAAGGCTGCTTAAAAAGTGCGAGAATAAGCTGTTCCCTAATACAATCAGTTCCATTCACACGTTCCGTGATCGAATTTATGTAGGAGATATTCAAGAGGTTAGATTATTCATACATTCAAATTTCAATTCTATATATATATACTACAAGTGACATGTTGGGTGTGTTGAGTAAAGGGTCAAAACAGACATTTTTCATATGGGTCAAAACAGGATGGGTTGGGTTGTCCTGTACTCCTGCTAACAGATTGTGCAATTTCATGTAGGCGCGTTACTGCCATTTACTTCACGCGCTGATGTGGATTTCTTTTCTCACTTGGAGATGTACATGAGACAGAAACTTCCACGAGTGTGTGGTCGAGACCACATGGCCTTTAGATCTGCCTATTATCCTGTTAAGGTAATCACATTAACTAATTCTAAATCCATTAATGTCTTTAAGTTTTTATCTTATGGTTGAGTAATGCTAACTATTTGGATTATCTGTGCAGGACGTGATTGATGGAGACATCTGCGAACAATATCACATGTTAACTCTAGAAAAACAGCGAAAAATTGCTGATGAAATGGATACAACTCGAGGAGAAGTTTTCAAGAAACTGGAACATGTTAGAAACAAGATTGTTTAAGATGAAAGTGCACATCCTTCAAGACGATTCTATAGAGGTTAAAACTTACTACATAATCGACTCATTTAAGCAGGCTTGGGCCGTAAGATGCTTTGTTGTAATTGGGCAGATATCCTCTTGAATCTTCAAAGTCATTGGGGGGTGTCATTCTATCCAATTTTATATTTTCTTGTGAATTGTTTGCCTTCTTTAATATACCTAAACTATGTCTTTTAAGTGTAGACAGATCTGCTACGTGTTTTTGTAGTGAAATATCTTATGCATATTTTGTTGTTGTAAGCTAGATAGCTTGACTTAATCTTACTACGTTATCATATTCACTGTATTGCAGGGCAGTTGGAGTCTTGAGAGGAATGGAGGAATACAATCAAAATCACACTCACTAATCACTCTCAAATTTCGTGTTACTCGGAGAAAATGAAAGGTGAGCTCTTTAGTTATAGAACCGGACTATATATTTATATATATAATGTATGTAAAATCATACCTCATTCTTTGCCTATATACTAAACTGAGTTGGAAGTTTTCTGGACAAACTGGAGTTCCAGAACCGTATAGAAGAAATCCCTGTGACGTCGAAAGAAGAAGGATGAGATTTGCCTTGGATGGGCAGGGATTGTGTTATTTATCTTTGGATTAATGATTAGTTTTCAATGCTAATGTTTTTGTACATTGCAGGTACCATTTGGTTTGTGTTTGAAACAGTGACTTTGGAGTTGTGAGATTATTATCAAGAGTTAAATTGTGTGTTTGGTCTTGACAAATATTTTCATTATCAACTTGTGTTGATTATAGTGAGTCGGGTATGGCTGCGCAGAGCATCATTTTTATGCTCTTGAAAGTCGTTGGAGTTTTGATAACTGTAGAGAACTAGAGATGTTTGTTAAGATGTTATTGCTTATTCTGGTTTGTACTGCAGAGATGTTTGTTAAGATCTTATTGCTTATTCCGGTTTGTATTGTAGAGATGTTTGTTAAAATATTATTGCTTATTCAGGTTTGTATTGCAATTTTGCTTTTATGATCACCAAGTCTGGGACTTACGGTTTGATTTAGGGTGTTTGTTTAAGCTTATTTTTTGGCTTATGAGTTTATGTGGGTTCGGTTTATCTTCTTTCTATAACAAGTTTTTGGCTTATTTCAAAACCCATGGATATTGTATAAGAGCACACGGTATGCATTACATTTAACATGCCATTCGTCCCATTTTCGTGTCATTGGTGAGGGTACCGTCACTTTGTGTCATTGGTGAGCCAAACACATTTGAGCCAGTGAAATGGCTCAAGCCATTTGTTTATTTTGTGTTTTTATTTTTTTGATTGTGAGTGAGTGGGTATTTTTAGTGGGGTATTTTGTGAGACCCAATAACATGTTGGTTGTGTGTTATGAGGGAGGGTGTTTTAGTTATTGGTGTGTTATTGGGAGGTGAATAATGTGACGCTGAGGTGACATACCAATAACGTGTTATCCGTCATTGCGATATCTTGTGCTCTAAGACCACTATCAACCGTGACGACGTGTCTCTTTTTGTGTTTGTTGTGTCAGCTCAGCATCACATCAACACTTCCCAAAATGATCCGGGCACCCCCGTTGGCACCGGTCTAAGTTTATTATCTAGTGTAATGTAAAAATAAAGTTATTTTTTTTAATCCTGTGCTATCACATCAGAGTGTGCTATTAGGGTGCCCACTAGGGACCAATCAAAATGATGCATAAATTTGTCCAATAAAATTGATCTGCTTTGTTGCATGAAATATGCTAAAACAGTACCCGCGTAACCGGATTATTGCAATTTGGGCCCAGATGTCCCACTCTATTGGGCTCTGATGAATATTTATTTCTACAAGGATAATAGCCCGCTGCGTTGCAGCGGGTATTATAGTTGCAGTTCACGACACAGGTAAAAGCAACTTTTTTGATGATCGTAAACATGTCAAACAAAATTAGCAAAATCCTACTATACTTAAAGTAGGGAATACCATAAGCGTGGATTACGTAAGTTTGTGTGTTAGGTTTATACAAACTGCTACTGATACAAATTTAATTACCGTCAACAATACGCAAGCACCATTTTTCCTCATTGACAATTGAGAGATCCAATATGCTGCAATGAAAATATGTTCAACCTGAATGGTGTGAAAAATATGGATCAATTCGTGTAACCTTCACTCGACGTCTCTTGATAATTTGGATAACTAATTACGGCCATTAATATACCCTGACCAGATCATTTCGACATGTCTTGATAAGTTGTTTAATCATGGCCTGTTTCGATAACTTTTTTTAGTATCTTATTAAAACGGTAACTATAACATAAGAAAAAACAATGAGCAATAGTACCTGCCTTGAGTTGATAATGTCAATTGATGACCAAAAGCACTGTTCCACTCTTAAGGCCACTGTATTTAAGCTCAAGTTTCATCAATTGTTCGATCGTTAGTTTTATAATGGAGTAGCATAGCCATTCCTAGCTTCAAATCTTTGCTCGGCCCCTAAATCAACATATAAATAGACATTAAGAAGCTATGATGGGATGTTTTGATCAGCTTATTTTCTCGGTTTATAGGCATGTATATTTGATAAGTATTTTAGATTTGACCTAGTTGACCGATAAGTTTAGTAATCAAATTTACAAAAGTAACAATGTATAGGTATTTTGAAAGATAAGTGTTTCAAGTTGATTAGTTGGTGATGTTATGACCACAACTATACATACTTTTATGCAGTGCACAATAGCATAAGATTAACATTGTTTCCTGTTATTTATCTGATGTTATGGTCACAACTATACATACCTTTATATCCCGGGCTATTTGAAGAAAACACAGTTGCTTAAAAATTGCCGCCATTTGACGCCAGTAGTTTCCATCCCTTCAGTCCCTTTGACATGTTTGTTTCCTAAAGTTCAGATGCCAATCTTTTAGATGTAACCTGAAACATATGTATATAAACATGTTACCGACATAAAATGCGGCACAATAATCCGATAGAAATACAATCTGTGACACATATAAGAAAACTATGTCTATAAAGACGTAACGCCTAAAGCACGAAATACTCGTTAATACCAGGGTTCAAGTTTTATGCGAACAATGCCTCATAATGAATGGTGCGTGTATCGCATTAGCACTAAAAATCTATATATCACATCTCGAAGAATTTTATAATTTATTAAAAGCACCCTATTTCAATCATAAAGCATCCCGTGACCATCAATTGTTCGTGGTACTATGGTCGATAGTGTTATCTATACGTAGATTGAAGGAAGAAGATCCAAATATTTACAGATAAAATCGAATTAAAATCTTAAAAATAGCTAGAAATATGCATATGCATAATTGCGGTGTTAAAAAGATTTTCGTACTCTCTCTGCGTGAGGATTAGTAATTTATAACACGTCTTCGATCTTATACTGCATCTCAAGCCCCCGAGCCAACTAAAACGATCTTATAGGCACCACATATTTACGTGTCGCCATCTTCAAACGCAAACCTAATCTAACCCCTTTGTTTATGTGTCCGTTGCAACCTACAGCCATGACCGAACAATTCAAAATCCAGATGACATATATTGCAATTTTTATATCACAAAAATAAAGTCTGTTGTTATATATTGAAAGCGTGCAATGAAGATGATCAACAGCAATCAACTACTACACCAATGATTATGTTCCGATGAGTGGTCTACGATAATTATAGACAGGATTTATTGCGTTTCATTCACAAAATGGTGTTGATATTATGAAGCTAATAAGAATGGAACGGACTGTCAGTTAGTCTTCTTACCTTGTTAGCGAGTCCTTGTGAGAATATTTGCACGATTTGTTGCGAGGTTTGTTGCCCGATTCTGTGTTACTCGCCTGAAATCATTAGTTGATCAAAAGATGTAAGTATAAATTAGTAAAATAAATTCAAACGTATTCAAGAATCGTAATAAAGGAAAAACTAAAGAGCCTTAACAATGAGAAAAGTATTATTGTATGCATATGTATAGTAATACTCATACCCTGAGCACGCTCTGTTTAAAAACCTGAAACACAACAAAAACATATAAAAATATAAGTATATGATATGCTATTTCATACAGCTAAAGTAAATCGTATTCATACCATAAAAAGTGTATGGTTTAAGCCTACTTTACAAAAAATTGCATGGCTTAACTCCAGTTGGCAAAACGTAACACAGGCGAAAGCTTTTGTGATACCTGACTTCACATGTTCTGTCTTCATCGAATGTCAACTCGCCAATCGTTGCCCCTAACGACGTCATGGCAAACGTTTGGTTATAAGCGCGTATATTTCCTAGAAAATGGGAGTCAGAAAGTGGTTGTTGTATAAGAGGAGGCCAGACCGGTAAAAGTACGACCCTTCCTTCAAGGCAACACCGACGATACAAAGGCCCGTCACAACCGAGTAGCTCAGGTTTCTCCTCATCCCAAAACTGCCTTGCAATGGCGACATACACGATTGCAAGGCCCGAGTTGCACATATTCTGCTGGTGGACCGGTGCAATGATATAAAAGGATAGTCAAACAATCATTTTTAAACACCGAAAGATATCACCGTTAATGCAATGCTATGTAACGTTAACCTCTTCCAGCTGAAGCTCTAGCGGGCTGGCCTACACGAACAACAATACATAAAACAATAGTTAGCACCTTTTTTACAAAACATGATGCTGACAAAAAGGGTGATGCCACATACTTTGCGAATACTGAGGACGACGCCTACTTTGAGAAGACAAACCGCTAAAGTTTCCACGGTGTATACCTATAAGAGAAGGAAAGATTTCGTGTGAGACAACTGTTATAGCACTAACGATAACAGACAAATGCAGATAGTTATATCCGAAAGCAGCAACTATTACTAACCATCAAACGTGTTTGCACCAACATCAGCCAAGGCACTCACATGAGGAGAAGACGCACAGAGGGCTACTCATCGATTCTGAAACAAAAGTTCGGTTCAATGACCGTTACATAAGTAACCGAGCAAAAGTGTAGTGTTTCTTAATAAAGGTTTTAATCGATTATTGAACGTGCAAACGTGAAACACACAGCTAACTTATGAAAAGTAATGCCGTACCTCTGCGATTCCACACAACCTGCAAAATCAGGATCCATTACCATCTCCTCGGCATTTTTAGACCTTAACCTTCAGCAGCCCTAACGATGCCAGAGACTGATGCCAACTCGCAACCGCCACTTGAACTGTAACAAATTGAAATGCATGATGTAGTATGTAGAAAAGTGAATATAGTAACAGGTAATCTTATGACAAATATAAAACTAATTTGCACCTCGACGATGTTGCAAGCCGATTTGCATAACCATCAACGATGTCTTTGTGAAGTACCGATTACTATAGTAGCCGTAGGATGATATATAAAACCCAACAAAGGTACTTAATAATTATTCAAAAATGAGATCTGAGCAATACCTTTGTCTAAGAATCATTCAAGAGTCGTACATAAAAAAAATCAAGCTCTTAACCATAAACTTAAGAGTCAATCGGTAAGTTTCTTTAAAATTAAAGAAAGGGTCGAAAACACAGAAAAAATTGTACTGAATAGGAAGAAGGTAGAAACTTATATAATTTGACCTTGACCATAGTTTCTAATATTAGACCAGAACAAAAAGAAAATCTATGGGTCAATAGCATACCATATGACACCACAATAACATGTTTAGGCAACATTTATACAACCATGATTTTCCTTGACACAAACAGGTTGACTTGCGTAACTAATTCAAGTTCATGGTCACAACATGAATATTATAAGTCCAAACAGCCTCTTTAATAAACATAACTATGTATATCAACTTACCTCATATTGACTTTATGCATAACCCTTTTTAAGTTATGACCTTGTAAACATTTCAGAAGATTTCACAGCGAATTTCGGATTTGATTTTCTTTTTCATCTACCATTTCATCAAACAATTGGTTGTATACTCGTATCTAATAAACATAACTATGTGTATCAACTTACCTCATATTGAAATTCCAAAAGTGATTGTCCAAAATAAGCTGATTGCAATACCCGTACTCTTCTTGCCTAAAATCGCCAACATAAATTAAAGAGGAGTAAAAATTAGACAAATTAAAACATGGGTTAAGAAGAAAGAAGAACATAAAACATATCTGATTAGAGAAATTTGATTTCAAATCACCATAAAATCAATCCAACTCCATGTGTCAGCAACATCCGGCGAAGAAAGTCGTTATTATCTGATTTGAAATCAGATTTGTTCTTGGTTTGTCTGGAAGTCGGTTGTGGCGGTGGAGAAGAAACTCGTTATTATCCGTGTAGAGAAAGTCGGTTTTGTACCTCGAATGTATTTGGGCCGGTGCTAACCTTTAGATGGACCAAAAAACGGGCCAATAGCTTAGAAGCCCAAACAAAAGGGAATATTCCCTCGAATCGTTGTGTTTTAGTATATAGAGAGAATGCTTCGATACTCTTCTATGCTTGATGACATAATTCAACCTTTCATTTATGATCGAATGCACCAAAATAAGCAATGCAAATTTAGTTTGTTTTTGTACTTCAAATTTTGTACTCTCTCCGTCTCATTTTTATTGTCCACTATTGACTTTTTTAGTCATTCTTCTTCAACTTTGACCATAATTATTTTTGTTTCTGTTATATAATACTTGATGAAAAATATATAAATGTATTGGGTTTTAAAATGTATTTTCATTGGTATAATTTTCATTAAGTATTATATAACACAAATAAATATATTAATGGTCAAAGTGGAACAAGAAAGACTGGTCAAAGTCAAAGTGAACAATAAAAATGAGACGGAGAGAGTAGATAGTTTCATATCGAGTAAAACGTGACAAGTCATAAGCGTATTGCAAAGAGACATCATGTATAAATTAATATATTTGTTAAACTTTTAGAAATGGTTAACTAAACCCACCCTTCATCACTATACATTCCTACCATCAAACTCCAATAGTGGTTAACATCGAACTTGCCAAACTCAAGTCGATGCATCTTAAATGTGTGGTTATAGTTATTTCCAATCCTTCTCATTTTATGTTTTGTTCTCATTGGATCCATACCCAAAGTGTGAGTGAATTGTATATGGTTACTAAAGTTACCAAGTTTAAACATGGTGTATATTTAAAACTTAAATATACTCCTACTAACTATTCTCTCCGTTTGATGATAAATGTCTATTTTTAAAACATTGCACAAAGTTTTAAAAATAACCATTAGCTACGTTCTCCAATAATTGAAATATTATTTTGACGTATTAAAGTCTCACTTAATTGGTTGATATATAAATAAGAAACTTGTTTTTAGACAAAAATAAACAAATAAAACGGAAAAAGTAAGACTAAGGTGGTGTTTGTTTTTTAAGAGGTTCTGAATCTGAATCTGAATCGCACATCTGAATCTGAATCTGAGGCGTAAATGTCTGAATCTGACCGCATCTGAACGGGAAAAAAAACTCATGTTTGAACCGCACATTTGCTTGCTCGTACTAATTTTTTTTTTGGTTATTTTTGTGTCAACAAGAGGCAACAAGAGGCATTAAGACACCCCTCTCAAGTCTAGACCATTAAGATCTTACTGCCTCTGACCGCGTCTGAACGGGAAAAAAAAACAAACGGTCTGAACGGCCAAAATGTCTGACCGCGTCTGAACGGTTCAGATTCAGAGGCTGTTAAGAGGTTATTTTGGAAAAACAAACACAACCTAAGTGTGATGGTGGCCACACACGACTGCGGCCTCCATTGTTATATCAGCGTCAATTTAAATTTCTTTCTCAACAACATTTTTTATGACCAACTTAGTGTAATAAGGCGATCGCAGTCACTAGAGATGGCAAAAAAATCCGTATCCGATGGGGACCCGATCTCCAAACCCGATTTTCCTGAGGCATCCTCGAGTTAACCGGTGATGGGGACAGGGATGGTGAATCCCCGAAATATGTAACCGGGTATGGGGCGGGGATGGGGATAACATAAATCCCCGAACCCGAACCCGATCCTGACCCAGATCTTTCTAGTGTATAAGTATTTAAAATTCATGTGTTATATCCATACTCGATTAACTTGTTTATGTAAAAGTAGATATGTTTATGAGTATTGACGTGTATATTTTTTTATCGAAAGGCAGTATCGATGTGTATATTTAATATTTATATGCATATGTGATTTTATACTTGTTGATCATCAAACACCTTTTGAATTAGAAGTATAAACACCAATTGTATATTACATAACTATTTTGTCTGGATACACACATATGGTACACAATGTTTTTATATTATGCGATGTTACAATGTTTACGATGCTTTAAAGTTGAATTGAAATTGAAAATAATCTAACTATGTGCGATGTACGTTTGTTGAGATGCTTTATGAGTCAAAATTCTTTATATATGCGACGAGTTAGTGAAATTTTTATGTTATTTTATAAAGGTGAAAAATCCCCGAATCCCCACGGGGATCCCGATCCCCAATGGAGATGGGGATGGGGATGTAAAGCAATTCTCAGGCGGGGATGAAGATGGGGATGAGAGTGGAAAACGGGATGGGGATGGGAAATACAATCCCCGACATTCCCCGCCCCGTTGCCATCCCTAGTGGTCACCATAAAAAACATATCTCCCATAAACACAAATATACCCCATAAAAATCATTTAATAAAAAACACTAACACACAAAATAACTCATATGACCGGGATATTCAGTCGATCAAATCGTCTCACTTTCCTATGAGACACGTCTTTGGTGGTCTCCGTAACAAATAGGACATGTCCATTTGTTGGTTGATCGACTCGCGACCATCCATTACAGATGGTCCACCCCAATGTTTAAAATCCGTGTATACCCGATCGGTTGAATCGGTTAGGAGACTGGGACGGATGTGACCGAGTTTTTGCTTATGCTTATTTGAGAACCACGTTTAATCGGTGATTTTTCATTGACATGGGTCAACTCAGTTTGATAAACCAGGCTGGTTCATAATACTTTTTTTTTTTTTTTTTAATTTAAACAACAAAAACCTTTTTTTTTCTTTAAAACTAACAAAACTATTTTGTCATTTCATTTTCACTAAACTCAAAATTTGTGTTAGGTTTCGTTTTATATTTGTATGAACAAACAATTTATGATTCGAAAAATTTATAGTTAAAGTGATGGTAACCGTTGTGATTATGTTTGATGAAAAAACAAATAAGAGTTATAACTTATGTTGGTATTAATTTGCTTGATTTAAAAATTCATTAAAAAAGATAAGATTTTAAAAACATCATACGGTTATCTTATTACTATTGTAGATATGTAAATTCAAGACTAAAAGCCAATAGAGTTATATTATTTTTATCGGTTCAATTGAATGCAATATCGAAATTGGACAAAATAACTACGATATCAAAGATGTTATGAAACGTATGTATATACGTAAAAGGGCTAATAACCTTTTAAAACACTATATTTGTCAAGAATGGCAGTTCTGCGTAGCGAACTAAAAAAATAACTCTTTTAGACATTAATGTTGACATTTTTGTATTTCTTTAAGTATTATGATCATTTTACCCTTTTTGAATATTTTTCGAAATAATTTTTCAAAATATTTTTTTTACAATTTTTTTTTTGAAATATTTTTTGAATGGTAAAATGGTCATAATATGGTCATAATACTGAAAGAAAGACAAAAATGTCAACATTAATGTATAAAAGAGTTATTTTTTTAGTTCGCTACGCAGAACTGCTATTTTTGACAAGTATAGTGCTTTAATAGGTTATTAACCCTACATAAAACTGTTTCGACCCTGCAGTTAAACCAGTTGAACCGATAACCCAATAAACCGAAAACTCAAACTAATCAATTAAAAAACAGAATTTTATAGCATTGGTTCGACTCATTTATTCAAATATCTATACTACTTATAATGCATCTTGTACCTTCCCTCCTATTAATTTTTTAAGATTTCTTAATATAGAACTTTTAAGCAAATACAAGTAAAAAAAAGCATAAGTGATAACTATTTGAAGCACAAATAAAACTAAAAAAAACACTATTCAACATATATACAATTAATACACTATTTAATTTACCTCTTCACCAAAATATACAACCATTTAACCACAATGTACAATCTAATCAAGCTACTATGACAATAACTTAAAAATAAAGCCATTAGACTGCCCTCAGTGGTCGGTCGACCGATTCGGTCGCCAATGCGCCGACCGAGTCGCCGCCATTGCAGCATGAGGGTCGAACTAGGTCGGTCGGCTCCACAATTAACGACGGGTTCATCCCCTCGACCGATAACTCACTCGACTAAAAAACAAAAAAGTGAACTGTTACATTATCGAAAAAACATTTTTAACTTTGTAAGATTTTCTTTTTTGTTTGTTTGTTAGGCTACCCACTGGTCACTCCTCTCAACACACAGTAATAACAAAGATCTACTTAGACTCAAAAACAAAAAATAAACTAAACAAAATCTCCATTATTATTATTTCTAAATTAATTGTTAAAAAAAAGTATGGCCCGCTGGTACCCTGCTAGTGATAAATAAAGTTAAGGGACAAGAAAGTATCTAAAGAAAATAAGCTTAAAATAAACATAAAACCGCCAATTTAAGAGAAAGACACACTTCCAACCCTAGCCACCATCACTTATTAGTCAGTCACTCACTCACTCACTCTCTTTCTTTCATGTAGTACAAACAAACCATGAAGAAGCTTTACAAAAAAAACAGCAGCAGTGTCCACCCACTAATCTCCGACCACCATCTTTCACTTCTACCAGCAGCCATCTTCACTCTCACTCTATCCCTCTCCCAACAAGACAAACAAGTCTTGGCTTACCTCTTATCTTCATCTTCATCCTCAAACAACAAGACCAACAAGAAAAACAAACCAACAGCAGACCACCCTCCTGTCTTCACCTGCAAATGCTTCACCTGTTACATGAGCTACTGGTCCCTCTGGGACTCTTCACCCAACCGCCACCTCATTCATCACATCATTGATGCTTTTGAAGATACTTTACTTGTTCATAACAAAAACAAGACTAAAAAGGATAGAAAAAAGAAAGTACCATCTTTTGTTCATATAATTAGTACTACTACTAGTAATGAAGAAGAAAGTATTGCAACTGAGTTTGACCCAGTGGTGGCTGAGTGTGAAGAGAAAGAAGAAGAACAACAACAAGAACAAGAACAAGGGTCTGTCAGGAAAATTGTTAACTTTCTTGGTGAGAGGATTTGGAGTGTTTGGACATGAGGTTTAATGGTTTACTTTTCATTTTTGGTTTGTAAAAAAATGTTGGCCTTTTTTACAATGTAAAAAAATGCTATGCTTTGATTTGATGCTCAATGGTGGTGTCATTTTGAGTTACTTTGCTCATTTACTTATTTTAGAAAATTGCAACATCTTTGACCTATTAAACATAGTTTTAGATTGATGCCAATACTTGGGGAAAATAGCTAGATGCATGTGATACTTGACAAATATATCAAATTGCTATAAACAATCATGCATTATCATTCTATTTCTAATTGAAAAATGATACATAATGGAGTAACAGCTAGTGAGCCAATTTGTTACATAATATTGATTGTTAATTGTGATTATAAAGTGTAGAATGACGTTAAAGCTAAACGCTGATCTTCAAATATCATTTAGTAAGTGACGTTTAAAACTTAGAAAATGCTAAAATGATCATTGTCAAACAAGCTACTAAACATGTTTAAAAGCTACTTGGCTTAGTAAAACATTGTAATGTACTACTTTAAGGCCTGTCTTACATGTGTTGAAGTTTTGGTCTCGTATTCAAAAGATCCACAACTCTTGGGATGCTACCTAAAAGGGAATTGAATGATTGATCGGGAAAACTAGGTGCAATGGTCATCAAACCGTCACTTTTACGTCAGCGTCGCATCACCATTCAACATACCATCATTACACAGGGACAGAATCAGGACACAATTTGACCAGGTGCATTTACGACAAATTATACAAAACTAGGAACATTTGTTTTTGGACTAGGTGCATTTAAGAATAATTAAGGTTTTTTACAAAAATTAACATTATGCCGCAAAATTTCATGGGTGTTACTGGGACATCCCAGGACCCACCCTGTATGCAAATTTATTATTAAGTGTCATGCTAAGTTTAGAATTACAGATTCTATACACTAAATTGATCACTTTATTTTTGTGAAGTATAAACACACACATTATTCGGTGTTATCTTGATGCATTTAAAAACAGTCTAGTCAAACTTATAATTAAAATACTAATGCATATGTCCAATAAACATTTTTGTACAACCAAATAGGCAAATTCAATAATTTTAATATTTTATATTCCCAATGAGCAATTATTGTTAAAAGAAATGAAAACAAAGAGGCATCTACTTTATCTAGACAAACTGCGTAAATCCCTAAACTTTTGACATGCGACTTGGAAACCAAAGTCTTTGTTACTACTTTGTATCTTTTTGTTTGCTTACCAAATTGCCCTTGTCCTTATTTTAACATGGGGATAATGAACTTGTGCCCCATTGACAAGGCTACATAAAGCATGGGCAATGTGGGGATTTCGATTTAACCAAAAAAGAGGGTGAAAATTATGGTGTTTACCATTTACTAGGGTAAAAACCCTTTATTCAAAAAAAAAAAAAAGGTTATGGTGTTTATAGAATTTTTTTTTATATATATTTTTAAAACGGCTAGTTAGTAGTTAGTGGTTCCAGTCATGCAGTGACATCCAAATGGTCAGTATGCCTTCCTCGAACCTTCACTTTTGAGAATAAAATTCACTCATTTTTTCCGTCTCACCTAGAAGAAAAACCCCATTGACAAGCATCGAACCCGAAACCTCCAAATTTAATTGATATTTATTCATTTGACTATAAATATATCGTATTACAATTATCTCTTGGTTCATAATTTTACCATGCCACAACATTTTAATTAAGTAGTCTTTTTAAACCTTATTTATGTTTAAACGCTGGGCCTTTGGATCAGCCCACATAACAAAACTCAAGGATTCAATTGTCTATGGACCTTAGGGCTGCCATGCTATCAGGCCATTACCAATGACCCAACTGCTTGATATTCTGTTAAAGGAAAAAATAGGAATTATATTATATATATATATACTAAAAGCCGTTCAGTGGGTGGGGCAAAGCAAGGGGTTTACTTGGTCATTAGTATCTTAATCACACATTCTATTTGTTAGTTAAATGTCATTAGTGTAATTTTCTACACCTGCCATTGTATGATTGGCTGGCAAATTTAATTGTATCCAACGAATAAACAGTATGTCGGCTAGAGGCATCTTTTTCCCTACAATAAACATGGGCATCTTCTAGAAACCTCTCATAAACTCCACAACCCCTCAAAACACAGACAGAAAACACTCACACACCCACAAATGATCGATTGAAGAAGAAAACACGCAGGCAAAACACATTGATTATCTGAAAAAAGATCGATCACGGGGCACACAGTCACTGATTATTAATAGATCTGTTTACTACTTTTTTGTAATATATATTACAAAAATCTCCGGTTGCACACAACCACAAAACACAAATCAGTACATTATCCACAAAACTACCCACATCCACAAAAGAGAAAACAGAAGCACATGATGATCGGATCAAGAAGATTAGGAAGAAATTTTTTTCAGGTTGAATTAGGTGCTGTTATGGTTTAATTTTATTTAATTTGTATTTTTTTATTATATTTCCTTTCCCCTTTTTTGCAGCTTGAATAGTCGGTTTCAAACATGGTCCACGAGGTATGTTCTTCTTAAGATATTGTTTTGAATATTTTGATGAAATAATTATTATTTTGTCATGGGTTTTTAGTTTGGTCAAAAAATGGATTATAATCTTTTTATGTTACCAAATGTGTAGAAGTATAGCGATTTTTTGTATGTTGGTTCATTAATTTTGTGGTTGCTCAGGTCATTATTGGCAGCCATTTTGCGTAGTTTAGTTAGACTATGAATTTCGCTCTTTTGTTGCAGGAGAACCTTAGGACTTGATATCTATTTTTAAGAAAATAAGGTTGTCGTTGATCCTAATAGAGAGCGTAAGTGTACCATTGATTTGTTCACATATTGCAGATTGTATGCAGATTATGAGAACAGATTGAAGGAACAAAGGATATAACTAAAAGATATATACATCGCTACTGAACAGTGTGTCCAAGGGACTAGGTGCTCTGTGCAGATTCTGTCACATGTTGGGCTTTCGTCGTCTTCGAACACTCCTCTGAAGGTCATACATTTTTTTTATAACTTGCATTCTACTGAGTTAGTATACTTCTTTTGGCAGTGATATAAACATTTAAGAGATAACACCGAGGCTAATTCAACATTACATAACACTAAGTCACTCAATATTTAATTTTAAATTTAATAATGCTCATTAAATCCTTATGAAGGTGATAATGTTACATCTAAGATACGTAGTGACACCAAAATTTAGTATAGTGTTACAAGTGACTGGCCTGGTATTATTATCCCATTAACTTAAGCTGGAAACGCTGTTTAGCAATTGCCATCACGGCCTTATTTGATAACTATCCTCAATCCACATCATCTCAATTATTGATTTAGAACAACCGATGAGAAAAATGATGGTTTTGGTTCCACACGAACAGGTATGAAGTTAAACAACAAAGTGATAATTTTTACAATTAAATGAATACATGTTAAACCGCAAAAACCACGGTATGGAAAGAAAAATGGGTCGATTGACAGAGTTGCAATTTTTCCAGTAGTCGCAAAAATTATCAATTTTATCATGTATACATTTCAACAATATCGTGGTAAAAATGAAAATAGAAAAAAGTTGTATTTGTATTGCAATGTATTGCGTACATCAGAGGAACCATATAACATGCACATAAATAATCGATTAAAAATAATGAAACCGATGTGACTAAATCTTAAAATTGTGCTTTAACAGGTCGACCGTGGGGTCTTTGATGTGGACTTGATGAAGTCTCATTGTTTACAAGGTCTATTCGGCTCATCGCGGCAATAATTTGCGCCAGAAGGAGGTTGGTTCTCAAATAGACAAGACCACTAGGTACCTACTGAATGTATCTATTATTTTATCGTTAGATGTTTGTAATATTGCTAAACCCATTTACATTTAGGTAATATATATGTATTCCACTATTTATATGATTTTTTTTACAAAAGCTCTGTAGTTTACAATGCCTTCCTTTTTCTAATTTTTGCATGCACACAACTTAAAATTGTACGCATAACCCCAATAAAAAGTACATTGGCAACTAATCTGTTGATTCATCTTGAATAGCGCAGCTGACGTATTTCCACCAATGTTACCAGATATCCCCGAGGAAAACGATGAAGTCATATCATCATCAGCGACTCAGCCTGCAGTAGAAGAATATGTTGTGACAGAAATTCCAGTTGGAAGCATAATCCCCCCTCCTAATACTGATGAACCTGTCGCCCTCTGTTCTTTGTTGAAGGTACATACATCTTTTCACGTTACGCCTCTTAAATCATATTAAATTTAACAACATATGCAAAAAATAGTTTTGTGCAAAATCCCTTTGAATATGGCTTTTATAATAATGTAACCCAAACACCCCTTTTGGACCCTAGCTTAAATCAGTTAAATGATTAAGTTAGCAATCACATGAATGAACTTGATCAGTTACCAACATGACTTCGTACATATGAATGAACTTAATTAGTTCCCACTATTTGTCCTAGCTTATTTGTGCATTCAATTATCCACTGTGCTTTAAGTACGAAGTCATATGAATGAACTTAATTAGTGGATGAAATTTGTTGTGTTTGGGTGCTCAAATAGGGGCTGAAACATGTGGGTTTAGTGGATGAAATGGGTGGGTTTTGAGGCTGACATGGGTAAATTTGGGGGCTTAAATGGGTGTGGGTTTCTAGGCTGAAATAACTGGGTTTGGTGACTGAAATCAGGGTGTATAAGTGCTAAATCGAGGGCTGAAAAAGATGGACTTCCGTCTGCAATGGGGCTGAAGTGGGTGCGTTTAGATGTCGAAATGGGACTGAAATAGGTGCGTTTGGGGTTGAAGTGGGGGTTGTAATGGGTGGTTTATTTATCATGATTATTGCCCATTGTGATTTTATTTTCTAAATTTAGTATAACATTTTCTCTAAAGCAGTATATGTATACCTTCTAAACGCAAGTAAATTTATCAACCTACACTTCTCACAAAAAAATAAAGTTCCAAAATGAAATGTAGCTGTAATATTTACAGGTTAATCTAACGTCTATGATTTTGTGTGAAAATGCAGGCAAGGATCATTTGGTGATGAAATAAAAAGTTGAAGTATCGAAAAAGATGCATATACAATAGGGATGAAAATCATCTTTGAGATAGGCAAAGAGGAATACAGATCTTAAGAAAACAAGCGTTGACATTTTTCAGAGTCTAAATGATCCTCATTTTTGACTTTCCACTTACAAAGGTGACCTGCATTTTAATTTTAATAAGAAGTGATGCCATTAATAAAAAAAAATTATTAAGGGATGTTTATATAGCCTATTACAACAACCATTTAGCATCTGAAACATGTTATTCAGGCCTATTTGGATAGCTTATTTACAACAGCCCTTAAGGTGTAATTTCACTATTTAAAAAAATAGTATTGTCATTACCGATATGACATACATCATGTTAAGGAAGCTTACTAATACTTTTGGTTACATCGACATACAATGGTGCAGCGGCACACAATGGTACGGCGGCAGACAATGGTGCAACATCAGACAATGATGCAAGGTGAATAGCCTTTTTTCCAACATTCTTTATATCACATTCTATTTATGTCGTATAATATTTCCTGAATTAGCTTCTGTATCAAATTAGGATCAGAGATGCTGGGTTTTTATCACTCCGATTTTATATTTTCTAGATTGATAATACTAAAGTATGTCTAATGCAGTGGTTCTACATAATATCAATACCTATGTAATTACGAATCCCATAATTTAGCATATTGATTGGTCCCGAACCGTCAAGTTATCTCACTCAAGCTGGCCACTTGTGAATGACCAACCGTAAGAAACTTAGAACAGTTCACACACCAAATGCAAATGAAGATCAGAGGAATATAGGGGATTCCTGGGTCGTTAAGTCCCACGGAGGATGAATTGGTGTTAAAACAACTTCAGATGATAGAATGATCACTAAGGATAGTGATCAGTAAGGTTTTGAATGGATAATTACCTAAAGGAAAGATCTACAAATTACAGCGACTTAAATGCAAATTAAAAGAGATTAAAAAGATAAAATATATTAAATAAACGCTATCACTATTTTTAAAGTGATGAACGTTTAAAACCTAAAACGTACGTTTAAATAAAATTACGTAAACGTACAAAATAAAATGTGAGTTTTAAAGAAATAAAAGGCCTACAAATATGAAAATGATATTTTTATAATCCTAATAATAAAAGAAAATTATTAGAAAAAGAAAATTATTTTTACAACTATTTATTTAATTATTATTAATTAAAACTATTTATTAAGTATTTAAAATGCACTAAAATACAAGAAAATACAAAATTAACCTAGAAAAATGAAATTATAACTTAGAAAAAATCTAAAATATGATAAAACTTATTTTAAAACTGAAAATATATTTTTTTAGACTTTATATGTATTTATTATTAATTTAAAACTATTTAAAACTAATTAAAATGCTAAAAAATACTATTTAAGCTAAGAAAATTATGGAAAAATATTTTTTTGGCTTTTTATATTTATCTTAATCTAGGAAAATTGAAAACATATTTTTTTGAAGCTTTTCTTAATTATTTGTATTAAAAATTATTTAAAAAGGATTAAAAACTATTTTAAATAAAGAAAAATAGTAAACAGTGTAGGAAAAATCTGAAAAATTCAGGAAAACACTAAAATATTATTCTAAGTTTATAAAAAATATAAAAACATATGCTTATTTGTGAGAATATGAAACTGTAATGGATTGGCTTATAAATAAGCACTTCAAAATAAGCTAAAAGCCATAAATGACCACCAAATTAACACATAAGCTAGGGTATACTATATTAACTAATTACTAACCTATTCCAACCATCCTAAACCTCTGAAAAGCAGTTTAAGCTAAGAATTAAGCAAATCAAAAACTAGCTTATTTTCAGAAATGGGACAGAATTAAGGCTTATCTAGGAGTGGGGTCCACAGGTGTTAAGCTCAAAAGATTGACTGAAATGGATAGTCAGCTGGGTGGTGAGTGGAAAGGAACCAAGAACCACCAGTGGGGTCCACTGGTGTGGCCTGTGGGACCCACCAAAGTGGTGGTGATGCCCACTGTTGAGGTGGTGCAGGGCATGCACAGGGCATCATTTCAGAGAAGGGTCAAAAAGAAGCTTATGAAAAAGCTATTACTAAGCTGAATAAGAGTAAGCTATTATTTTTCTAATTTTCTAGAGCAACTAAAGTTTGATATCCCAAAAGGATTTAAGCTAAAACTTAGTAGTAAACACACACTGAAATTCTATAGTTTATTCAAAAACAGGCTTAAGTAAAATTTAACTTTTTAATAACACTAACACTTTGACTTTTATGAGATTGTAACTGATTCCATGAGCTGAATAAGTTGTTTTAAGCTATAATAAGACTGACTTAAGCTAGATTACTAAGTTGCAAGCTACTTTGATGAGATTTGAACTTCAAAATCATAACAGTTATAGACTTAAGACAGATTTAGAGTAAGTTTGACTCAGAGCTTGTGCAGGCTTAAACTGATGACAGCAATGAGTTCAATATTGCTAAGAAAACATAAACCAACAGGTTGCCACTCCAAATCAAACCTCAAACACAAACCAAGCAACAAATCCAAACATCCTTTATAGTGACTGTTTTCAAGCTTTTAACACACAAACAAGATTTTAATCCAAGAAAACCATTAATTTACTTACATTAACTGTTTTAGACAATTTAAACCGAATTAACAAGATTAAATAACTATTTCTATGAAATACAAATTTCAAAGAAAGTGCTTACAATATGAGTTCATGCACAAAATAGATAACCAAGGACTGAGATTTCTCCCTATAGCTTCCCATGAAGCTCTATACCAATAAGCAATCCAAAGATTGGCTCTGCACCAGGTTCTTGATCATCTCCAATTGATTTTTCTTTTTCACTAATTTTTAGGTAATTTTGGAGAATTTTTCTGTTTTGAATGTAAACTGAAGTTGATGGTTTCTAATAGCTTATAAAGTCTTTCTAAGAGCTTGTATAAACTTATAAGCTCTTAAGAACAACTGGTAACAACATATGCATATTTTGAGAATTTTGAAATTGAAAATGGCATAAACTGAGAATTAGATTAAAACTGGAAATTGATAACTAGAGTACATTCATTTACACTGAAAATACTTGAATAAAGTACTTGAGAGCTTTAAACAAACACTAGAAATTTAAAATTATTTAAAACGACATTTCTAAACTAAAATTACACTACTTTTAACTACTACTCCTCAATATCTGCTTCTTTCCCTTTTTATAATGACTCTTTGAAGTCTTTGCAGCTTTGTGAGACTTTCCCACTTCACTTGAACCGTTGGATTGGTCAATTTAATCTCCCCCGTTTAAACCAATTTTGGCGCCAAAGTCCTTGGGTTAACTTGCAGCCTGATATTTTATAATTAAGGAACTTTGGATGGTAGCAGATGCTTAGGGGACAGGTTTGAAAGATATTTATGCAAGTTGGTAGAGTTTGGAAGAAAACAGGGGAAGGGGTGAGGTTTTGGAGGTAAAAGTAGTGGAAATTGCATTTAATGCAGCAGGGTGTGTAAGGAGGTGGTGGAGGGAGTAGGTTGTTGAGCTGTAGTGGTGAGGTGGAGGTGAAGAGGTGGCAAAACCACCTGGTATGGTGACTGAGTGGTTTGGGGGGGAAGGATGAACAGTGAAGGCGGGATTGGGTTGTTTGACTGTTTGACCAGTTATTAATAACGGGGGTGTTGGGTTTGGGCTAAAGACTGGGCCAGCTGCTGGGTTGGTGGATTTGGATTTGGTTTGTTAACAATTACAAGGGTCCGTTTGGTTAAGCTTAACAACACAAGGACCATATATGTAATATTCTGATTTTTGAAGGACTGAACTAGTAACTTTTCCAAAGCTAATCAAAGGGCCAAACCTGCCATATAATAATAACACAAGGACCAATGTTGATAAATTTAACATTTAAAACTTTAAAAGGACCTTAATTGTCATTTTTGGATTTTGAGGGACTAAAAGTGTAATTTCCCAAAAGTTTATCATAAGGACCAATCTTGTCAATTATAAATAGTACAAGGTTTATTTTTGATAAATTTCATTTTTTTTAAATTAACCAAGGACTATATTTGACATTTTCCAAACTTTAGGGACTAAAGTTGTAATTTTGCAAAATTTTAAACTTCAAAGGATAATTTCTCACAACTTGTGAATCCCAAGGACCTTTTATGACTTTTTACAAGTTTTGGAATGACCAGGGACTAGATTTGACAATTTTTGAAACTTGGGGGACTAAAACTGCCAATTATGCAAACTTGATACGTTTTTCATCAGATTTTGGTATTTTTGCATTTAAAACACATAAAACACTTATTTGTGATATTTTCATCATTTTGATACATTTCTGAGTGTTTTCAGATGTTTTTGCAGTCTAGATAATACAAAAATGATGAGTATTTAGACACTCATCACATATCTTATCATGTGTACTTACTGCTCTATCATTATTTTGTTATGCTTAAAAACAAGTACTTTTTGAGATTCAAAATGGCACATGCCAACTTCTGTTTTCTTTTGTATTTACGTGCACGTAAGCATGATTGGTATGCACTATGAGAACGGCAGTCCCTAATGTAATCTTTTTATGCTATGCAGGTCGAGACCTACGGGAAATGAAGTTACCGGGACTGAATTTCATACGACAACTTCACACGCTGAAGTTACAGAAGGAAAGGCAGCAGATCAGCTCTTGATACTTCAACAGAATGGTGCTCTCAATCAGGTACCTGTTCATTTTCAGTAGAAACTATGAAACAAAAACAAAGGAAATGCTATGCAGGTCGAGCCTTACGGGAAATGAAGTTACCGGGACTGAATTTCGCACAACAACTTCACACGCTGAAGTTACGGAAGGAAAGGCAGCAAATTCCTTATTAATTATGGATAATCATGTAAGCTTTTTCATCTTCTGAGCGTCGATTTTTCAGGGCTGCATTTTCGTGTTTGATCACTCAGAAAATGAAAAAGCTTACATGTCGATTTTCAAAACTAGATCTTTTAATTTTCACATTCCTTTTCAGCTTACTTATATTTGACATTCGCTTGCTAATTGATTTTATATCTTAACTTCCCACTATTTATCCTAGCTTATTTGTGCATTCAATTATCCACTGTGCTTTAATTTGTGATGGTTAAGAACTTAAATAGAGCATTTTCTGTTGGTTACTTCAATGCTTTAATGTTGTCTTTTATATTTACATTTCTCAACTAAAGCTTAATTACTTTGTAACAGGAGTTGCTACAGGTACACGAGCACAATCTGCAACAGTGACGGAACATGTCCATAGGTCATCACTTGCGCAACACTTCTTCACCCTGCTTTCCGGAACATATCAGGTGACGATTTGAAAATGTAGACAAAGGTCAACAGGGTACTTGCCAAAACTTGAGGTTTGCAGAACAGATGATTGCGACTTTATGAAGAAAAATTTGTATAAAATATTTTTTACGGATCATGGGCTTCAGTATTTGTAACATGAAAAGGACCAAGTATATTTGTAATTTGACCCATGGTCATAACGTCAAGTACATTCTTCATTTTTCAATAAATATTTCTCACAAAACTCCCGCAGCAACGCGCGGGTTGACCCGCTCGTATGTAACCAAATAATGAAAATTCATGGCAAAACCAGAAAAATAATAAAATTGGTGACAATAACATTTCAAAGCAACTTGTTACGGTTAGTTAATGTATATATGTACATGTCGACTTATGTCCTCGCATTAGTTATATGGTTGAAACCTCACTAGTTACATATTTGGGTAGTTAAAAAGAGAAAAGGTCATAAATGGTTACGGGGATAATGCATTTGCGCCAAAGACTCCCCTCCCCGGTTAACTTGAGCAAGAAAACCTTCAAAATTACCATATATTAAGATGGTCAATCATTTGTATAGCATCTGTCAAAAATAGACAAGCTAAGAGAATTTAAGCTCAAAAGGTTGATGAATAAGATTAATCATACATTTCCTTTTTAATACCAAAAGTTTATGGACAGGATAATTAGATTTTTAATGCAAAATGTTCATGGACAGGATAATAGGTATTGAAGTATAATATAAGAAAACTAAATTCTTCCCACCTTTTAACACTTTGATGATTCAAAGTGCCAAACACAGGCTACATGCATCACAAGTTCTCTAAAAGCTCTTTCACAATTTGATTCGATCATGTTCGATGTGCTTGTGTATTGAAAACGATTGACTAGAAGCTAGCTAGTGATAATTAACCCCTTACGCAAACTACTCGATGCAAGTAATACAATCAAATTCGTAATATCAAAACTTTTCAAGATAGTAGGCATCTTAATTTTGTTGATGCGTGATCAGTTGCCTTTCTAAATCTAACTTTATAGACTTTTGTATTTATATTCAAATGGTTCGTTTGGTAATACGGAATGAAATGTCAAATGAATGTAATAAACGACGTAATGGAATAAATGATGTAATGTAATGATTCATTACTGTTATTAATCATGTTTGGTTGGTATAATATGATTAAATGAAATCGATAAGAAAAAGACTAAAATACTCTTTGATGGTAGGAAGTTTATCTAATATAGTAGTTAATGATGGACTTTTGTGTAAATTGATTCCATTACAAGATGTAATGAAAAAAAAAAAAAGTAAATGACCCCTAAAGAATCAAAATGGTAGTTTTTGGTGTAATGGGTCATTCATTGTAATGAATCATTACATTCTATATTGTAAACAAACAAGATTATTTCATTCCGTCATAATGATCATTTTCATTCCCACTTTGAATACAACATACAAAAGACTACGTTATATCTCTTAGATAGGTTAGTTGGCCCAAACCTAGTGGGTTTTGGCCCAAACCTAGTGGGTTTGGGTCCATTAGGTTTAGAGTTTGGATTATGTTGCTTATTATCAAAGCTGTGTATTTAGTATAAATGCGCATGCTATCTATGTAAATCATTCAACAATAGAATTATTTTGTTATTTTACATGAAATTCAAGCTTTAGGTAAGATCCACTTGCAAAACTCGATGTCCTCTGGTCATGCTAATACACGGTGATTCGGAGGCATCCTAGTTATCTTCACCTTATTTTTATTTTTATCAAGGTTGTAAAAATTGCTAGGCGCTAGTGAGGCGGTTGGGTAGGGTCTAGCGATCAATCGGTTAGGCGGGGATTAATCAGGGATTAATCAGATTAAAATTTTTATGCACAAAATTATTTTAGATATTGTATTATATTATATATATGATATAAGCATAATGCATCAAAGTTCAAATATTTCAAGTGTTCAACTTTAAACATAATACATAATTATTCAAAATTCAAAGTCAAACATCGATATTACTCGGTTTGTTGACCAGTTCTTTGACCGATTTTGTACGATTAATCGGTTTGTTGACCCATTTTTAAGCAGTTTTGTCTTATTTTTAAGCGATTTTGTTGACCGATTGTTAAGCGATTTTGTCCGATTATACCGATTTTGTCCGATTAATCGGTTTGTTGACCGATTTTTTAAGCGATCTTTGACCAAACCGATTAAATAGGCCGATTATGATAAATCAATGCGCTTACTGAGCGAGGCCGATTTTCACAACAGAGATTTTTATTAAGATTATTTTTTCGTATTTAATGCATAAACACTAAACCTTAGCCGTCAAAACACACAAAAATATGTTAGTTGCCTTCAACCAACCGTATTCTTTTTCCTCATCAAATTGTTTTCGTTGTTGAAGATCATTGTCATTTTCCGCAAATAGTTGATCGCAAAATTATCGCTCCTACCTAATGGCAAAGCAAGCCATGATGTAAAAAAGGTCACGCAAAAGAGGAAGTCGCACCAATTATGCAGTCAAATACAATTATGCCTTCATTCAAAAAACAACAAAGAAGATGATAGAAGAAAAGCAGAAGTGGCTTTCAACTAATGTCTCGAATTTGTCAGTTCAAAAGTCTGCCGTTCAAACTGTCAGGGAGTGTTACATAGGTTAGTTGGTCAAACCAATAGTGGGTTTGGGTCAATTAGGTTTAGAGTTTGGATTATGTTGCTTATTACCAAAGCTAATGTATTTAGTATAACTACATATGCTATCTCATATGTAAATTATTCAACCAATAGAAGTATTTTGGCGTTTTACAATATCAATAACTGCTAAGTTGTAGGCTCAACCCAAAGTACGACAACAACAATATTCAATCCCGCCAGAGCAGGGTAAAGAGACTGCTTCCCGAAAGACTTCTGACAACCCAAAGTAATATTAATGCCTTTCTGGAACTAATCTATCCATTTTGCTCCAATGCTTGTGACCCTGCTTCCTATTAAATATGTAGTGCAACATTTGTTGCAAGTTAGCATTTTGTAGGGTTGACTA